>CAUYPK010146597.1:0-23592 GCA_963574355.1 Loris lydekkerianus | reverse complement strand
TAAATATTGAAAGCATTTAACCTACTGATTCCTCAATTATTGGAATTGTTTTGGGTATATATTTTTATGTTTGAAATTTACTAGTGGCTGCTGCATTTTCCACCTTGGCTTATACTCGAGTCACTAAGTTTTCCCAGTTTTCAGGGTAAAATTAAAGGGGGTCGGCTTATACTGAGGTTGGCTTATACTCGAGTATGTGCTGTACCTCACGTAAACACTTCTCTTGTGAAGTTGCAATATGCTGTGTGTGTGGCTGTCTTTGCTGAATGGAGACAAGGTCTTTTTATTTAGCGTGCAGCACCTGGGATCTTGTTTGATGACTTCATAATTGAATCTAAAAATTCATTTGCTGTTCCCATCCCCAGGTAACGTACTCCTCTTGCCTATAAAAAGTTGTATTTCATAATATTATCTTAGAAACACTTAGACTTAATTTTAAGGATATATTCAGTAATTTGTTTTTAAAGCAGAATTAAGCTAGAAATAATTTTAATTTCTAACAGAGGAATAAACTCTAAGCTTTTTTTTACCCAGAACAGCATTTTTTTTCTTTTCTACTGAACTCTACTTTGCACTCGAAAAATTATTTTCTACCCAGTGTGTGCAAGGTGCGTCAAGGCTTTTCAAAGCTCTTGCCTCGGTTAGAGAGCCATTCAAACTACATACACTTGCTTTATGGAACGAATGATACTGTTTTGGGGGAGGAGACATGAAAGTACAGAGTTTCCTTTAGTAGTCTCAAATCTGAAACCACTTCTAAGCAATACAGAAAAGCAATGCAGCCCAGCATTGCTTTTAAAAAAAAGTGCCTCGGGGGACGACAGGACACTGACTTCTTTACTAGTCATCAGTAGGTGGAAAGCAAATTATTTTACCTCTCTGTGATTTAGTTTCCACACCTGCCTGTGAAATGAAGAACAATAGTGCCTCTATTACATATTTCTTTTGTATGTGTATGAAAGTAAAAAAAATAAAGCATAAAAACTATGTAGGACGGTGACTAAGACTTCACAAATGCTCCATGTAGGGATCAGTCAGGACATCATCTTCTCTATAATCTTGTGCTCAGGGAGAAGCGTAAGCAAATACAAGGGAAATGTCCACCCGACTCTCCCACTCACACACATTTACAGTGACACGTGCCATTTCACTGAGATTTCCAGTTTACTTGCTCAGTAGTCACCCAATGCCCCCTTGCTTACTTTCTTACAGGGACATGAATTTCTGGCCATTGTTCTTTCCTTCTCTTTAATTGTCTTCAAACAGCAACAACACTGTCTGAAAAGCTCAGAAGATCAAGGTGAACTGGTTCCAGGTCCTCATTAGCTCTCTAGGCAGTGAGTCTTATAACGTTCAAACAACTTCTAAGAGCTTCTTCAAAAGCCATTTGAGAAAGGCTGCTCATATATCAGCTCACAAAGTATTATTGACAGATGGAAACTGGAAGTGCTGCCCTACCTTTGGGAAATGAAGGCCTCTTTTCTCCAGCTTTTATTTGAAAGGACAGCTGGAACAGTGTGAAGCCTGTTTAGCATGGTGGGCACCAGACCCTTAATTAACACCTCTTATTCATTGGGCTAAAGTTTTGAAATAACATTCCCTTCTCCTACAGGGGTGGAATGCTGTGATTTTATCCAGCTCTTGATCAAATGCTGAAATAAAATCAAAATGACGTTTTCAGAAAAAATCCAAGGCAATGTATGGTTTTGCCTAAAGGGACCTTGGTGATTTAATCCATGTGGAAATGATGTGACCATTTATAGGGGTGGGGGGTGGGGGATACATGTTTGTTTTCAAGTTTCAAGTATTGACTCTTCTCTGACCTTATCTAATTGTTTAACATTTATAGGCTCTCTCCTTAAGGATGATAGACTATAAACACTCCAGGTCAAGGGAAAGCACAGCATCAAATTATCCTATATACAACCTAAAAACTCATGTTGAAATATTTCTGGAAACACGCTCTTAAGCACTTTTTGTAAACAGTCTATATTTTATCCATATCAGGAAGACATTTCCAATGGCATTTCTTAAACGTTAGACTAAATCATAAGAATGCTTCATATTTGTTGCAAAAATTATAATCATTCCAATAAAAGAACTAAATTTATACAATATGTGTTCTAATGCCTCAAATAAAGGGCCACACAAGAGATTTATTTCAGAAATGATTGCTTAGTAAATTGCATTGCCCTTTGAAAATCTGACAGTTTTTCCACTTTTTGGAGAAAACAAATTTTGCAAATTCTGGCTTCCCTCCTTACACTGGCTGTTTGGAAACAGAAATGAATATGTCATCTGTTAGAGTCACTTTACTAGTTATTGTTATTAACATTTTTTCCTCTTCCATATTTATTTTAATAGGTATATGTGAGATATTTAAATACATATGTTTAAATGTTTACATATATAAATACGTTAATAATTCTCTATATAGATCAATATGTACATAAATTTTTCAAATAATGTTGGGCAATTAATTGGGAGCCAACAGATATTTATTGAGTGTAATTCTACTCCATCATGATCTACTACACAATGACATGCTTTAATATGACTTTTGAGAGTTTCTATTATTAATAGCAATATGTTGAATATATCACACAATATGTAACTCTAAAATTTCTCGACAGTTCTAAACAGAATATATTTTATGCCATTTGGGTCACAACACAGAGTTGAGTAGATTGTACACTACACCAGTCCAGCGGTGCCACCACAAATAGAATGACTTGGGGTTGTTCCACACATGAGCAATGGGGCTGAATATTGGCCCTGATAAGTATAAGCACCTGGCCCTGCAAATAAACTCAGTGGAGTTGTAATGTTTTAAGGTGTCCTTGAGTCTGAATCCATCACTATGTTATCATGGTGAAATTGATGGGACATAAATACATTTAGTTCCCATCCATTGAAACTTTTCACACTTTCTTTAGGATAAAGATAAAGCAGCATCAAAGACAGGTTATTACTACAAATATATAGATTTTTAAATTTACTCATTCATAAATTTATTCCTGCCTATAAAAGTGTTTCTACATAGCTTTGTGGAAAAACATGAAGAAGTCTCATGGCAGACACAAAAGATGGACTCATTACTAAATGTTGAAGATGGAATCATTTAATCGGTTCACATCACATCATATGGCCAAGTGAGTTTAAGCCAATAAACCTTTGGATTTGAAGATTTGATGGCTGCACTAAAGGCGTGAGGGGTAATGGAACTGTCCTGGTCTCTCCAGTCAGATGTCGGTGATAAACTGAATAAATTTAGTCGAATTATTCAACCTCCTTGAATCTCATTTTCTTTAGAAAGAAATGGATGGTGCCAGTATTTCCCTTATACTGCAACTGCTAAGTGAAATGATACGTCCAGAGAACTTAGCACTACCTACCATACGCTGGCAAGTCTCACTCTGCCCCCGAATTTGACATGTGATAAAAGAAACAGACAAAAAACAAAATGACAGCTGAATGTGCAAAGACATTCCATTTCTTGAGAAAAGTATAAATTCAATAAATTGGACTGTAAAATAATTTAAAATTTTACTTTAAAACGATATTTTAAGGTAATGGAAACTCTGGAATAAAAATGTGACATTCCATAGGCAAAAAAAGGTTTGTGTTTTATGATCAGTAAAGATTTATGGAGTCGTATCTAGAAAGATACTACATAAACTAAAACAAATGTAAATAAAGTTACTAAATACTATTTTGTGTACCTATCTTATAAGGAAAAATTGCACTGTGTCCTGTAATTAAGGAGCTCTTTAAAAATATTTTTTAAATCTTTCCTCAAACTGAGATCATTGAGCATGCATAAAGATCACAGTAACTTTATCCTAAAGCGATAAAATTTCACTCCCCCTGCCATTACAGAAACTGCATCACAACCAGTAGAGATTTTTTAAAAATTAATATCTTCTATTGAAAATCCACTGTGTTCTTTTGTGTTTATCCAAATCCTGGCATCATCATGATGTTTTCTCCAGCAGATATGGCTAATCTGTGAGATTCCTGGTGAAGTTATATCCTTGCACCTCTATTCTCTGAATGAAAACAGTTCCTAGGTGACTCTGACACAGATCCTCTTCACTCTGTGTTCATAATAAGAACACTAGATGTTGTTTTATGGAGAATGCACTTCATCTTCACCGTGCCTCCTGGGATACATCTTGCACTTCTTTAATAAACTAACAAAAATTCCTTTGAAGATTCCACCCCGTCCTGTGTCTTCCAACATCATTTATTTGGGACAATTCTCAGATTTATTTCTGCAGCCCAGAAGTCTCAGCTGAACTCCAACTCACATTCAATTGTCTATAATTGAATTAGAATTAAATTATCTAGTAATACATCTCTATACAGATGTTCACTAAGCACCTCAATTTCAACATTTCCAGAACCAAATTATTGCTCTCCTCTTCCACACTCAAAAAAAAAAAAAAAAAATTCTGCGTCTTCAGTCTGCCCCCATCTGAATTCATCTCCACTCCATCCAATCAGTCACTCAGGCTGAAGACTAGGGACTACCCTGGATTCTTCTTTCATAGCCTACATCTCATCCATCACCATGGCCCACTTTATCATCATCTCTTGCCTGCAGTGTTACAAAGCTTCCTAATAATTGGTGCCTTTTTTTTCTACCCTAAATCTTAGGGTCTGAGTTCCATGAGGCAGCCAAAAAAGGTGATCCTATGAAAACGTAAATCATATCTCAGTCTCTTTGCACAAACCCTATAATGTCTCTGCTTAAATGCCCATTTTCACTACCACTTGCAAGGCCTCACACAACCAGGCATGCTACCTCTGTTTCCTGATTGTCACCTACGTCTCCTTGCTGATTCAGCCACAATGGCATCCAGCTACTCCCTGGGCACCTGACCATTCAGGCTTTTCCACCTGAGTCTCCTCTCACCTAATCACTTTGCCTAAATCTTACCTTCTCAGAAGGGAATTTGCCTTAGTTAGGTCAGGTTGTGGTATTCCATTACCATGGACTGAGTGGCTTTAAAAAACCTTTCTCTCTCACAGCTCTGGAGGCTGAGAAGCCCCAGATCAAAGTGCCAGTGGATCTGGTGTCTGTGTTTGGACACTGCACATAGCAGTGTGTGCTATGCACGCACACAGCGGTGAGCAGGGGAAGGAGGCCAGCTCTCCAGTGGGTCTTCTTACATGTACGGAAATGAGGGCTCTCATGACCTAATTGCCTTCCAAAGCCACCATGTCCAGATACTGTCATGCTGGGGCTCAGAGTTTCAACACAGGAATTTGAGTGGGAGAGGAGAGTGCAGGACACAGACGTTCAATCCATCACACTCCCCTAACTAGTCAGTTTCTCCATACTCCATATTCCATTTTCCTGCCTTACTTTTTCACACCATATACTTTCTTAACTATACAAAAGCTCTCTGAGGGCAGGAACTTCAATCCATTTCATTAATTCTAATGCCTAAAGGAGCTAGTAGCAACCACGTTTTTTTAAGTCCTATGTATTTTTGTCTGATAAGGGAGGGATTTGGGAGTCAATATTTGCCTTGCATATGCCTTTTGTGTTTTTTTAAATGCACTGAACTTAGTGAAGACACAAAAAATTAGCAAATGCACATTAACTTTTAAGGACATTGTAATTAAAAATACCCAAAATATACCCTCTTAATGTCCAAAGTACTATAATTGGTATTATACACCTGTAATTAGAAAGTAAAAATTTCAATGTACAACTGTACTATCATGACATGTTCAGATGGAGATTATATACAACTGGTCACTGATGGACTTTTATCGCCTGTTCCATCCTCTTGGGTTCCTCCTCTCCTGTTCTCCACCCTCTCCTTCCCATATTTGTGGAAAAACTATCTCCCATGATCCTGGTCCTAGGGACCAATAATATTCTAGTCAATGGCCTATTAGGAGCTGGCAACACAGCAGGAGAAGAGAGAGCTTACCTACCACAGGTCGTTCCCCACCACTGGTGTCACTGCCTGAGCTCTACCTCCTGTGCAGTCTTCCACCAGCACCATGTAAAAATTAGAAACTTTCTAATAGTCTTCCATGAAACCAGTCACTGCTGCCAAAAAGGTTTGGGACTGTTGATATAAAAACCCAAATTAAATTTGTTTACACTCAAATGAATAATGATATCAAGTACTTTAAAAGTACTTCAAATACTTTTCCAGGAATTTTTATAACTGGGTTTCTACCAGTTATTTTGCTAAGTAGTGAAAATGTAAAGATAAATTTAAAATGTGGCCTTCATCCTCAGGGAAATCATAATCTAGTGGAACAAATACATTTTCTTTTATTTCTACATTATGCCTTTTATTTAAAAAAAAAATTAAAGTTAAGTTAGAGCTTATTAGATACTTTACACCAAAGAGACATGAGGAAGAAAAAGAGCGGGATTTCAGCTTTTAAAATGTAATAAGACAAGTCTGTGACACAGATTATCCATCCAAAGTAATGAAATAAGATGTATGCGTGTCTTATGACTAACAAGGCATAAAGGAAGAGAGTTATTAAATAAAGCCAAGGATAATTTGAGAAATATTAAATGCATTCACAGAAGATTGTAGAATAGTAAGATATCTGCTGCATCCAGCCTGTCTCTTCCCTGAAACATTTCTCATTTGGCCACTGTGAAGAATTGTCCAGCTGTCAGGAGAAAATTTGTCACATTAGAACCAACTTTCTCTGTGCCAAGAACAAGGTCAGAAGAAAAGGAAAGGAATACCCCATCACTTATTAGATTTGACAGCAAATTATTCTTTGATGAACAGATGGACTTCAAGAGATTTAAATTGACAATCAAAGTGTAATCATGAGGAACAGTGATCTGGAATCTTCTGTCAACCCATCAATAAAGGACATGTCCTGAGCATTGGTCACAGAATCCCGTCTTGCCCCCTAACTAGTAGCTTGTATGCCATCATGTGAAATGTATCTATTCACTATCAAAATTATGTGGGCAGTTATGCAAGTGCGTCAGATGTGTGATTCATTTTGTAATATTTTCGGCCATAAACTGGAAAATATATTTCTAAGAAAATGTAGAGACTTTAAAAATCAAAGCTGCTCCTTTTTAAAATTATTTAGTGAAAACCATTATCTTCTTTTTGGGAGGGGGAGTTTATAGGATACATCAGTAAATATGCATCAACCTGAATACGCCAAACCATAAATCTTTAAGTGACAACATTGGGCTGAATGTGTTAATAAAACAGCATTAATTCAACTCTCCATAATTAGGTGTCCACAAATTACATGGGCCCATCAAAGGCATTGTATATACAGTGCTTGTATATACGGTAAAGATAAGTGTAATAAGGATAAAGGATCTGGATATGAATGTCCTGAGAGATAAGGACAGACATCTAAATGCTAAAATTCATAGGCCGTATATTGAGAAACTCAGCTATTACTCAGAACTTTTTCTTTTTCCCTATTCTCTTTCTTAACTCCCTCCCTTCCTCTTTTCCTCCCTTTCTCCCTTTCAATAAGTGAATGCCTTCTATGTGTTAAGTAGTATACCATATATATATCAGAGATATAAAAAGGTACAATGTCTATTCCCTGGCCTTAAAGAATATATAGAATAGTATTGAATTAGACAAGCAGAAAAATCAAGCATAACAATCTATGATGGACCCAGCAGATATAACAGGAGTTTTTCTATTTGAAGCTTTGCATATATGAACATAAGCTCCAAAGGAAGGAGGATTTCCTCAATATAATGTTACTAAAGATAGACTCATTTGTTTAATTTGTAGAAATTCCTTGAAGGATCGAAAACTTCATCTTCTCATAATCACTTATATTTAGAAAGAGCATGTTGGTATGACATGCTCACAGGGCAGAACTCCATTCTGCAGGGGATGGAGTAACAGTGGGCAATACTTCATCAGAAGAAGATGCTCTTCTAGATTAAACATCTAATAAATCAGGAATTTGGGATGAGTAGAGAGATGAATGGCAACACCACATAATTGGAGATATTAGAGGAAGCACTGTTACAAAGACATTAAGAAGCACGTGAAAACAATTCTAAGCTATTTGTCAAGCATGGATTATAAAACGCAAGGGAGATAAATGGGCCAAACTGAATTAAGAGTTGGTGACATAGATAACAGGTACAGAAGTAGCATGACCATCTCTACACTTTGTAAAGAGCACTCTGATAATGTAGAGGAATGGTTTCATCAGGTAACCATTTTCCTTCACTGGACATATGGGACTATCTAGGGATATTTTTGATTGTCCTAAATAGGAGTAGGAACAGGTGCTGATAACATCTAATAAGTAGAGACCAGGGATGCTGCTAAACAGGACCATCTTCCCCAACAAAGAATTATCTGGTCTAACACGTCAACAGTGCTGAGAATGAAAAACACTAATACAGGGGATAGACTGTAGGTGTGGGTTGTGAACACCAACATTAATTATGGAAAAGAGCACGTTCAAGAAAGCAGGACAATATTACCACCATATCCGAGAACTTAAACAATAGGTGACAGAAGTTCCTGCTTCATGGGCATGCAACCTAGGCAGCTACACAGGGACCCACAATCAGAAGGGACCTGATATCCCCAAGTCCCACCAAACCCTAACCAACACCCTAACCCTAGCCATAACCAAAGGGCCTTAAGTCCCATTCATTCCTAGGGGTCACCTAACCCTGAACATCACTCAAGTTAAACATTAACTTTAGCCCTAAACTAAGGGACCTAAGCCCTATTTATCCCCAAGGCCCATCCAATCTTAACCAACACCCTAACTCCTATCCTACTTCTAGCCCTAACCAAAGGACATCAAGCCCTATTCATCCCCAAGGGTCACCTAACCCTGACCATCGTCTGAACCTGAACACTAACATTAGCCCTAAACTAAGGGACCTAAGCCCTATTTATCCCCAAGGCCCATCAAACCCCAACCAACACTCTAACCCCAACCTTAACCCTAGCCCTAACCAAAGGCCTCAAGCCCTATACATTCTCAAGGGTCACTTAAGATGATCACCACCTGAACATTAACTTTAGCCCTAAACTAAGACACCTAAGCCCTACTTATCTCGAAGGCCCACTTAACCCTAATCATAGTCCTAACCAAAAGACCTTAAGCCCCAGTCATCCTCAAGGGTCACATAACCCTGACCATCACCCTAACCCAAACAGTAACATTAGCCCTAAACTAACGTACCTAAGCCCTATTCATCCCCAAGTCTCACCAAACCCTAATCCCAACCCTAACCAAAGGGCCTCAGGCCCTCTTCATCCTCACGGGTCACTTAACCATGACCATTACTAGAACCTAAACATTAAAATTAGCATTAAAGTAAGAGACCTTAAACCTATTTATCCCCAAGGCCCACCTAACCCTAAGTAACACCCTAACCCTAGCCCTTGCCCTAACCAAAGGACCTCAAGCACTATTCATCCCCAAGGGTCACCTAACCCTGACCAATATTGGAACCTGAACATTAACATTGGCCCTAAAGTAAGAGACCTAAGCCCTATTTATCCCCAAGGCCCACCTAACCCTAATCAACAGCCCAACCCTAACTCTAGCTCAACCAAAGGGCTTCAAGCCCTAAAGATCTCCAAGTTTCACCTAACCCTGATCATCACCCAAAGCTGAACATTAACATTACCCCCTAAACTAAGGGATCTAAGCCCTATTTATCCCCAAGGCCCACTTAACCCTAACCAATACCCTAACCAAAGGGCCTCAAGCCCTATTCATCCCAAGGGTCACCTAACCCTGACCATCACCCAAACCTGAACATTAACATTGGCCCTAAACTAAAGGACCTAAGCCCTATTTAACACCAAGGCTCACCTATCCCTAAACAACACCCTAGCCCCAAACTTAACCCTAGCCCTAACCAAAGAGCTTTAAGCCCCATTCATCCCCAAGGGTCACGTAACCCTGACCGTCACCTGAACTTGAATATTAACATTAGCCCTAAACTAAGAACCCACATTTGGTTTAATGTTTGCTTGTCACAGGCTAGAAATTCTTATTTTTAAACATGTAGCTCCACATTTTCATTTTGTACTGGCCTCATGCAAATTATGTAGTCAGTCCAAGGTGCTAGACTTTAGAGATGTTATGAAGCATGAATGACGGTTTGATTGGTGCTGAGAAAAAGAAAGTTAATGCCAAGTCACTAAGTGATACTTAAAAAAGAGCAAGTCCAAATTTTGGGAAAAGGTAATGAATATATTTTTATATATTAATTTAGG
Organism: Loris lydekkerianus; assembly: GCA_963574355.1. Lineage (NCBI taxonomy): Eukaryota > Metazoa > Chordata > Mammalia > Primates > Lorisidae > Loris > Loris lydekkerianus. The sequence continues at coordinate 13,351 of CAUYPK010146597.1, read as the reverse complement.
ACAACCTATTGTGTATTCAAGTTAAATTTCACAGTAAACAGAATTCTAAAGGCACAGAGCATGTTAGGAGCTAGGCAAACATACATTCATCAGTGTTCAGAGTCTTAGTGGTACAGCAGAGGGGGAATAACCTACAGTGAATTTGGCAACCAATATCTGGAAAAAAATCAACTTTTGGCTAATATCAATATTTTAATGCCATGATATATAGTTAGTAGTTGCATGCACAGTGCAAAATTCACAATGATTATTTAATCCTTTTAAAAAAGATTAAAATATGTTGAAGTTATTTTTAAAAAAGAGAAATGAATGCCTATATTTTCTGAATTTTAGAAAAGTTTAAGTATTTTAAGCAGTTGAAAATCTGTGTTTTAATAAAAAAAGGACCCGAAAGAAATTACTCTTCCTCTGAGAGACATATTTTTGATAACCTATAATATGCAGTGAGTTTGAACATTGAGTTACAATAGTGATACTGCGTTTATTTTTTCCCTGAGAAGCCTTGAGGCATTACAATAACAGATGCTAAAATTTTAGCTTAGATTTTAATAGCTACTAGCCCTTAAATGGACTTTAAAACATACTTTAAGCAAAAACATAATTTCGAAAGTAAAAGTGTTTTAAAATTCAAATAGACTTTTGTATCACAGACTCTGTGTAGTACTAATGGCCTTAATGTAACTAACTGTTCCTCCTGTAATTAGTCATGTGTTACCTTTTCTATGGCCTGCTCTGTCAAAATCCATTGTAGTATATATTATAAAATCAGTACATTTCTGCATTCTTGGGATATTGAGAGTTGTTTGCAAAACATTTCTAGAGATTCATATTATAGACTTACTACACTTTATCTATTTTGCTGGTATTAATTTTTCAAATAATTTTTGGATTTTCCAGAAATCCTATGTGAACTCCTACAGTGCATTTCTTTAGGGAGAACTCATTTTTTACCTCTGAATATTTCTATTCTGTTCCGTCAAGCAGAATACTGAGATAAGCTGACATACTCACGTATCCTAATTGTATTTATGAATGGTCAGAGCTTATGCTATTCATGACGACTTCCTTCAGGGAAACTAATGAAGTTGCCTAGTCACTTCAGTATTCCATGTCCACTATTAGCAAGGGAACATTTTTGTCTGAATATGGAGTCCTGGTATTCAACTTTCAGCATGTTTCTGTGTGGAGAACTTTTCCTTTCCTTATTGGGATTTCGAACTTCTTTCTCAATATATTTTTAATATATATTAAGTGCAAATGACGTGGGTGATAATACTGAGATGATAAAGATACGCTCATCTCTCTAAGGAAATTATTATTTGGTGGAGCTATCATTATAAAAGCTATGTTCTTACTACAGAATAATGAAATTTAACTTACTGGTCTAATGTTTGTTATAAGGTCTTTTTAAATAGAATATTTCTATTACACATACACACACACACACACACACACACACACATATATATACTGAGGTTTAAAAGAAATAGCTGAAAAGGGTGAGTTGTAAAAAAATGAACATCAAAAGCCTCTGATTTTTCCCTTGAGTCATTATTACTGGTTAGAATGAAGCCTTCATCTTTGGCTCCAGAACCAGACACAACGTATGGGCAAGTACATCACAGTAGATCTCACTAGAGTGAAAGCTTCTTGAGGGCTGGGGTCATGTTGATCCCGCCCATTTTACCATTAAGTCTAGTTCCTGGTGCATCTGGGACACACACCCCCAGACATTTTCTGAGTATTTATTATGAGAATTAACATTAGCTTATGGTGCTTCCCTTGGAGCCTGCTAGGACATTTTGCTATAGATGTACAAAAGACTATTTCTAGTCATTGAATCTCAGATTTGAACCAAGTGTACGGTGCCCCACGATCATATTAATGTACACAGCTATGATTTAATAAATAAAAAAAGAATCTACATGGAGGGTCCCCAAAGTCAGTGTGTTCCGGAAAATATTGCTCTGAAGTACAAAAGTGCTCAAGCCATGCTGCTTTTGATTGGAATAAACAAGAGAGAAAATAAGGCAAGTAAATCAACTTCTGATGATGAAATGTACAAATCTCACTCAGGATAGAATGCTTCAACTTCATAAAAGAACAGAAAATGTCCTTGATAATTAAAAAAAAAAAAAAAAAAAAAAAAAAAACAAAACCCATCATGGCTATTGAGATAAAGCTCCTAAGTTATTTTTGATTATTTTGTCTTATTTTGTTTTCTTCTATGTCTAACGAGGATGGTTCAAACTAGGTATAGATACATTTACAGTGGTGATATATTTAGCCTAAGTTTGATCTGAGTATCATGGGAGGGAGGTAGAGGATCACTTTCTGACCCTGACCCTGAAAGTATATGCTATGAAATATTGTGTAGCCAGATGGATAAACTCAGACAGATTGCATGCTATTTATATGACAATGGAGATTTCTATCGTTAACAAGGACCATGTGGTGTAAAAAATGATATGCCCTGCCTTTGCTGAAGTAAGCGATAGGTGATTTTAAATGAATGAAATGTATTATAGCATCACATTTCCCAACATTTTATGAAAATGACAAATAGCCTGGACTAACAAAGAAGAAATGGGGTGTTACCATTCCACTTTGCCATTCTTTACAATGCCATGTTTCCATTTTCCTCAAAGATATGCCTGCATTATTTTTCAAGAGAGATGAGGGGAGGAGACAGTCTGTTTTCGTTAGCCCTGCATCTTACAATTTCTGTCAGAACGTTTTAAGAATGTCAAACGCTGCAATGCCTTTAGTTAGGAACTTCTGTTTTCAAAAGAAATTAAAACTTAAACTGGTCGATATGACTTCATTTTCTTCGTGTTCAATTTATTTGCTCATCTGCTAATCTGCTAGTCAGCACGGGTGTCCGTTGTTCTGAGCGCCAGACCCACTTGGTGAATCTTGCTCTTCCATTTCTTATTTTTACTTTGGCCTGTTTCCAGGTTTATATTCACACCATGACCTGGAGGTGTCCTCCAGGTGGGTATGGATCAAAAACTCCATAAACATCAGGATCGTGTTAGTAAGGAAAACGTTTTTGAATACATTTCCATTAGAAGGCATATTATTCAGGCACCCGATTAATTACTTTGAAGTTGCTTTTAATGTTATATACAATTTAAACTGTAAAATTATAATAAGAAATAGTTGTATTTGGAGGACATTTTATATTTTAGAAAGAATGTTTTTCTTCTCATATTATTCTAGAATGTAAGGAACAAATGATGAAAAATAACCACATTCATATGAATTCAGGATGGAATGCTATTTAGAGGATTAGGATGGTTCTGCATTCACAGTTTGGGCTAGCTGAGATACCACCTCGCAGGGTGGTAGAGGGTTTAAGGAAGGAAGGAGCTCGCAATCAGTTCTGTTAGTTTGAAAACTCTAGGGATTCCCTTTAGCCTTCCACCAAGTAACTGGGGCAGCTGGTATTTAAATTTCTATGCCCCAGTTTTTTTAGCTATATAAATGGGAGTAATAATTGTGCTTTTCTCATAGTATTCCACCTTAATTATCAAATGTGAGTTTATGCAAAGAACAAAGCTGGTCTCAAAGGTTAGCTATTTTTTAAGTTATTCTCTAAATTTAAAATAAATCTCAAGTAAGTCTTCCTTATTAATGTATTTTAGATCATTCCTTCTAAGAATAACTGTTCATCGTTGATTTAATGCACCATTTTCTGTTTGGGTTTCTATGAAAAAGTGACTTTACCAATAAGGTTTTTTTTTTTTTTTTTTTTTTTTTTTTTGGTATAACTACTACTTGTTATAACCATAGTTATTTCTTTATTTATACTTATAGGAAAAAGATCACCATCTCTTTTGTGTACACATTTCCCCGTATTTCTGTAATTCAGTGTTTGCAACCTCCATCCTTTAAAGGTATTTTCACCACAATATTTAAAAGATAAATTCCTATAGTAACTATAGAATTCACCTTTCAACTAGAGATTAACTATTTCTAACTGTACTGTTATTTTTATTAGGATTGTATCATATTTGATTATCTCTGTTACAAAGTTACAGCAGTTTTGCTGGATTGACCCAGTCCTATTTTCCCCGAATAGTCCTATCCTTTTAAGCATGTGATGGACATTACAGAATAGGAAGTATTTTTTGTCTGTTTCAGAAACATTGATCACAACTAGCAGAAATACTTATACTAAATATATGATTTATAATGCTTAGTCTTGTACTTCTAGAAGTTGATTACACTTGAGGCTCATATCCTTACATATGTGCTTCTTTTCTCTCACGTAGCCTTTTGCCAATTTTGTAGCAATTCCAAAATGTTGCTAATTATGTAGTGACTATAAAAACAGCTGAAAAAACTCAAGTCAGTGTCTATTGACATCATTATTCTAAAAACAAGATCGGTTGAGCAGCTTTCATTATGGACTATAATTATACATTTTTCAATGGCTAATGTTGATTGTGGCGAGTCCAAGACATTATTATTTAGGCAGTGTACTCCCTATTGTGGTAGAAATATCAGCGGCCGTACATATAAGACTAATCCACTTCATTCCTATCCTGCATGGCACTAAAATTATTTTGGTGGTTATTTCTCTCTTGAAGTGTCAAGTTATGTATGACTCTCGACATATCTTAACCTAAATTTTAGGGATAGAGAACATGCAGGAGATCGACCAATTCCCCACAAAGAGCTGGAAATGTACACAGACATCCGGGGTAGAGCTGGACAGCTTGTCCGTCTCATTTCAGCAAGGGAACCAGTCAGCTAACTGACTTGTAAAGCACTGCTAAATTTGCAATGCAGGCTTCTGTTCAAAAGCAGAGTGGCAAAAAGTGATTTTTGAATTCAGAAGCAACTCTTGTTTATTGTTTCAGGTTGGACCTGGGGAGGAAGCATATACCTACCTCCTTGGGTTAGTGAGATGAATATTAATATGCAGTATCTGAACACAGATACACATCTCTATTCAAAATTGTAATTCATTGATTATCACTGTGGTTTGTAAAACTGAAATAAAAAGCATAGATGCACAAGAACACTATTTTTCAGGATAAAGATAATTTTTACAGAGGACTTCTTCTGTGCCAGGAACTAAGATTTTTACCTTTCTTATCTCATTTTATTTCCCCTCAATAACTCATTATTATTCCATCTTAAGGATGACAAGAACAAAAGGAACAATAAACTAAGATTTTAAAAAGTGGAGGAATGGGCTGATAACCACATAGAGGCCTAAACTGGACAGAGCCTTCTGGAACCTCAGTTCAGGCATTAATCTCTCCAACACAAGGCTTGTTGTAGTCACACAGCTGCAGTGCCCTGGATAATTTGCATGGTGCCATCATAGTGGTGCTGAACACATAAGGACGGAGGCATGTATCCTCTATCACCTCATGAATTATAACCCACAACCAGCTGGAAGCTTTCAAGCACAAGTTTTTCCCATCATTAGTGTCTGAATAAATCTTTAAACTGAAATACTGGTTGACCATCCCTGATCCAAAGTCTGAGATGCAAAATTATTCAGAATTCAAAACTTGTTAAGCATCAGCATCATGCCATAAGTGAAAAATTCTGTATTTTACCTCATGTGATAAATGCATAAAGATGTTACAGTTCATGTCTATGAGTGTTTATAAATGCATAAAGATGTTACAGTCCATGTCTATGAGTGTTTATATCATACACAAATTCCACATTTAGACTTGTGTCACATCCCAAGATCTCTCATTAGGTATAAGCAACTATTTCAAAATTAAAAAAAATCTGAAGTCCATGGCCGCACCTATGGCTCAAAGGGGTAGGGCGCCAGCTCTGTATGCAGAGGTGGTAGGTTCGAGACCAGCCCCAGCCAAAAACTGCAAAAAATAAAAATAAAAATCTGAAGTCTAAAACACTTCTGGTCCCACATATTTGAATATGGGGTGCTCCACCTTTCCACTCTGCATGTGCTGCTGATAGGACACCAGCAAATATACACATTTCTTGCCAGTATCTCTTATTCAATATTCCTGTTCTTTCAAAGTTTATTATAAATGTAAAGTAGAAGAAAAATGTTTTCCTTTTGAAACTCTCTAAATAATTCATAAATCCTGTTTAATTTTTCTTTTGTTTGAGATTTGACACATAGACCTTTCCACTCTTAATTTTAATATCAGACAATAATTAATGTATAATAACAATAATATACTTAAGATTTTTTTGCTGTTAAAGAGTTGAAGTAAATGTCACAGGGCCTTAATTTTTAATTCATTGGACTATGATTAATGTATAAAAACACTAAAGTATACTGAGCAGTGCCTGTGGCTCAAAGGAGTAGGGCACCAGCCCCATATGCTGGAGGTGGCGGGTTCAAACCCAGCTCCGGCCAAAACCAAACCAAAACAAAAAACCCCACTAAAAATATATATAAAATTTTATAGTATTCTGTTAACATTATGAAAACAAAAACATAGGCTAAATACTAGCTTTTGTTTCACTCAGTGGACCTGTATGAAGCCTATTTTAAAGTGTAATACTCCAGTCAGAATTCCACAGTTCATCAATTACTGTTCTTGATTTTCAGTATTAGTGAAATACTATGAACTGATGACATCTTGCCCTATTCAACTGTTCACTTAGAACTCTTATAATTATTCTACTTTACCTCTTTCTTTAATCTGTTTGCTGCATTACAGAATGCTTACTGTCTAAGGAAGAAAACAAAAACTGAATTTCAAGTTTTATTCTAATCAAAACTTAACATGATGTATTCACATTTAGCGCACATTAATACACACTCATTTAAACACAAAGAGTAGATAATAAGACTTCTCCACACAGGGGTGGGGAATCTGCTGTCTTCTGATTTCAAGATCGTTCTTTTTAAAAAAACAAGGCAAAATCTCCATCTTTCTTTAAGGCTGCCTAATATCCCATGGTGTACATATACCACAATTTATTAATCCATTCGTGGATTAATGGGCATTTGGGCTTTTTCCATGACTTAGCAATTATGAATTGGGCTGCAATAAACATTCTGGTACAAATATTTTTCTTATAATGTGATTTTTGGTCTTCTGGGTATATACCTAGTAGAGAAATTATAGGATTGAATGACATGTTTACATAGATGGAGCTGGAACATATTCTTCTTTGTAAAGTATCTCAAGAATGGAAGAAAAAGTATCCAATGTACTCAGTCCTACTATGAAACTAATTTAGGGCTTTCATATGAAAGCTATAACCCAGTTATAACCTAAGAATATGGGGGAGGGGGAGAGGAGGGATTGGTGGGATTACACCTACAGTGCATCTTACAAGGGTACATGTGAAACTTAGTAAATGTAGAATATAAATGTCTTAACACAATAACTAAGAAAATGTCAGGAAGGCTATGTCAACCAGAGTGACAAAAATATGTCAAATGGTCTATAAAACCAGTGTATGGTGCCCCATGATCGCATTAATGAATACAGCTATGATTTAATAAAAAAAAAAAAAAGAAGAAAAAAAAAGGCAAAAAAAGGTTTATCATTCTTTGTTGAAACCCTTTTAATAAGAGGATTTGTTCTGTAAAATTTGTATTCAGTCAAAAGACCGTGAAGGTCACAGGTACCTGATCAAATCTCAAGGAACAACAGACCTGGCTCCTCAGTCCAGTGGCACCACAGCACGTGACTGGAATAACATGCACTGTTGAGTGTTAACCACTGTTATTCTTTCTGCTTCATCTTTTGTATTGTTCAATATATGTATGGCTTTTACACTTTTTCTACTTCAAAATATTAAGGGGCATGAATGTTTTAGTTACGTGGGTAACATGTACAATACTTAGATTCGGGCTTTTAGTGTTCTTCTCACCAGAATAGTGTTCACTGTACTCAATAGATAAGTTTTTATTTCAAACCTCAACTCCCTCCTACCCACCCAGTTTGAGATTTCCAGTGACCTTTACGTATCTTTGTGTTCATGTGTACCCACTGCTCTGTTTCTACTTAGTGAGAACATACGCTGTCTGGTTTTCCATTCCTGAGATATTTCACTTAGGATAATGGTCTCTAGTTCCATCCAAGATGCTGCAGACATTATTTCATTCCTTCTTATGGCTGAGGAGTACTCCATGGCATATGTGTGTGTATGTGTGAACACATGTATCTGTACATACATACCACATTTCGTCTATCCACTGATAAATTGATGGACATTTAGTTTGGTTCTACATCTTAGTAACCGTGAATTGTGCTGTGATAAACATTTAAATGTAGGTGTCATTTTTATAAAATGACTTATTTTCCTTTAGATAGATGCCCAGCAGTGGGATTAGTGGATCAAATGGTAGGTCTACATTTATTTGAGAAATCTTCATACTGTTTTTCATAGAGGTTAAGTTAATTTATGTCCCACCAACAGCGCATAAGCATTTCTTTCTCTCAATATTCATACCAGCAACTATAGTTTTTTGACTTTTTTTTTTTATTAGAGAAGGTGTTTTATTCAGAGAGGACAACCTTAGAAAAGTTTTTATTTATTTATTTTTAAATCACATGCTTTAGATATTTCATGGGTATTTCATCTCTTCATTGTGTTTGTCTCTTTTCTTTTTTAGACTTTTTAAAAATTATCGATGGGGAGTCATGAGAATACAAAGGACCAGGTTACACTGCTTGCATTTGTTAGGTAAAGTCCCTCTTATAATTGTGTCCCACCCCCAAGAGGTGTGTCACACGCATGACCCTCCTTCCCTCTCTCCCCTCCCCCATTTACCCATCTCCCATCATATACTAGTATCAATTGTCCTCATATCAGAATTCTTGGATTCTTGCTTCTCCATTCTTGTGATTCTTTACAAAGAAGAATGCATTTCAATTCCACCCAAATTAATACAAAAGATATAAAGTCACCATCCTTTTGGTGACTGTATAGTCTTCCATGGTATGCACATCCACAGCTTATTAATCCATTCCTGGTTTGGTGGGCATTTAGGCTATTTCCAGAATTTGGCAATTGTAAATTGAACTGCAATAAGTAGTCTAGTCTCCAGTGCAAATGTCCTTGTGATAAAATGATTTCTTTTCTTCCAGGTATATGCCCAGTAATGGGATTGCAAGATCAAATGGGAGGTCTAGTTTGAGTTTCTTTGAGGGTTCTCCATACTTCTTTCCAAAAAGGTATTAGTTTGCCGTCCCACCACAGTGTACAAGTGTCTCCTTCCTTCCACATCCATGCCAGCATCTGCAGCTTGGACACTTTGTGATGTGGGCCATTCTCACTGGGGTTAGGTGTTATCTCAGTGTGGTTTTGATTTGCATTTCTCTAATAATTAGTGATGATGGGCATTTTTTCATATGTTAGCCATTTGTCTGTCTTCATTAGAGAATGTTCTATTCATCTCACTTGCCCAGTGATATAAGGAATTGTTGGTTTTTTTATTGCTTAATTTGTGTTCTCTGTATATTCTAGTTTTCAAGTTTTTGTATGATATGCAAATATATTTTCCCATTCTGATGGATGTCTCTTTGTGTTGTCTCAGCTATACAGAAGCTATTCGGGTTAATTAAGTCCCATTGTTTATTTTTGTTGTTGTATTAATAGCAATTGCCAGTGGAGTCTTCTTCATAAACTCTTTTCCTAGGTCAGTACCTGCAATACCCCACACTTTGAGGATTCTTATTATTTCATGCCTTAGATTTTAATCTTTTTATCCATCTTGAATCAATTTTAATGAGTGGAGAAAGGTGCAGGTCTGGGTCTAGACTCAGTCTTTTACATGTGGTTATCCAGTTCTCCCAGCACCTTTATTTATTGAAAAGGGATTATTTCCCCCAGTGTATCATCTTGTTTGGTTTATCAAAGATCAGGTGGCTGTAAGATATTACTTTCATCTTATGATTTTCTATTCAGTTCCAGATGTCTATGTTTCTATTTTTGTGCCAATACCATGGTGTTTTGATCACTATGGCCTTGTAGGATTGCTTGAAGTCTGGTAGGCTGATGCCTCTGGCCTTGTTTTTATTACTAAGAGTCGCTTTAGCTAATCATTGAAGAATATAGGCATAGGTGGCACATTTCTTAAACTGATCAAAGCCATCTACCACAAACATACAGCTATTATTATACCAAATGGAGTAAAACTGAAGCTTTTCCACTCAGAACTGGAATTAGACAAGGCTGTCCTCTATCACCACTACTATTCAACATAGTACTGAAAGTTCTAGCCAATACAATCAACCAAGAGAAGGTAATAAAGGGCATCCAAATGGGGGAAGGGGAAGTTAAACTCTCCCTCTTTGCTGATAATATGATCTTATACTCAGAGAACCCGAAAGACTTAACACCAAGACTCTTGGAAGTGATCAAAATATACAGTAATGTCTTAGGATATAAAATCAATGTCCACAAATTGGTATCTTTGGTATATGCCAATAAAAGCCAAGATGAGAAACTAATCAAAGACACAATTCCCTTCACAGTAACTTCAAACAAAATTAAATACCTAGGAATACATCTAACAAAAGAGGTGAAAGACCTCCATAAAGAAATTTATGAAACCCTAAGAAAATAAATAGCAGATGATAATAACAAATGAAAGAACATACCATGCTCATGGCTGGGAAGAATCAACATTGTTAAAATGTCTCTACTTCCCAAAGCAATCTACAGTTTCAATGCTATCCCCATTAAAATACCATCATCATACTTTCAAGATTTGGGATAAACAATTCTTTGTTTTGTATGGAACCAAAAAAAAAAAAAAAAACCCATATAGCTAAGGGTTTTTTACTTTTTAACAATGGCTATTCTGACAGAGTAAGGTGTAATTACAATCTCATTGTAATTTTAATGTGCATTTCTGATGATTAGTGATACTCAGCATTTTTCATATGTTTGTAGACCATTTATCTTGTTTTAAAAACATCAGCTCCTGTCTTTTGCTCACTTTTTGATGGTGTCGTGTTTTTTCTGCTGATTTGATAACTTTGTAGATTCTAGATATGAGTCACTTGGGGGGTAGTTTATAAATATTTTTCCCCATTTTGTAGGTTGTCTATTCACTCTGTTTATTATTTCATTTGCTGTACAGAAGCATTTGAATTCTATTATGCACCATTTATTTTTTCTTATTTATGTCTTTTTCTTACTACTGTATGTCTTTGGGGACTTAGCCATAAATCTTTTGCCTACATCCAAAAACTCTGGAAGAGTTTTTCCTATGTTTTCTTCTAGAATTTTTATGATTTCATGCTTTAATTTAGTCTTTTTATCCATCTGTAGCTAATTTTTGAATATGGCATTAAGATAGGGATTCTGCTTCATTTTTCTGCATGTGGCTATGCAGTTGTCTCAGCACCATTCATTGAATAAGACTTCCTTTCCTCAGTATATGCTGTTGTCTGCTTTGTCAAAGATCAGTTGATCATAGCTAGACGGTTTTATTTCTGGTCCCTTTATTTTATTTCATTGGTCTATGTCTCTAGTTTTAGATCAGTTTTTTTACATCCTTGGTTAAGTATATTCTTGGGTCTTTTATTTTCTTTGCTGCTATTGTGAATGATATTGAGTCTTATTTAATTCTAAACTTGACTGTTAGTATGTAGAAATGCTACTGATTAGGGTACATTTATTTTTGTAATATAAGATTTTTGTGGAATTTATAAGTTCTAAGAGTCTTTTGGTGGAGTCTTTAGGATTTTCTAGGTAAAAGATCTTATCATCAGCGAACAAAGATAGATTGACCTCCTCTTTCCCAATTTGGATGCCCTTTCTTTCTCTTGCCTGGTTACTTTGGCTAGAACTTCCAACATTATGTTGAACAGAATTGGTGAGAGTGGGCATGCTCATCTTGTTTCAGTTCTTAGGGAGATAGCTTTCAACATTTTCCCATTCTGTATGATGTTGGCTGTGGGTCTTTTATCTATGCCTTTTATAATTTTGAGGTCTGCTCCTTCTACGTCTAGTTTGTTGAGGGTTTTTATCATGAATGGGTGCTGGATTTTATTGAATGCTTTTTCTGCATCTATTAAGATTATATTGAGAAGGTCTGTTTTTGCTTCTGTTTATGTGGTGAAACACATTCATTGATTTTCAAATGTCAAAACATCCTTTCATCCCTGAGATGAAACCCACTTGAGGGCATTGTGGTGAGTTATTTTTTTGATGTGGTGTTTGGTTTGCTAGTATTTTCTTGAGGTTTTCACATCTATGTTCATAAGGCACATTGATCTATAGTCTTCTTTCATTGTTGCATCCTGTCCTCGTTTTCCTATCAGGATAACTTTCTTCATAGACTGAGTTAGGGAAGATTCCTTCCTTCTTAATGTAATGGAATAATTTTTAAGAAAGGTACCTGTTTTTCTTTGTTGATCTGGTAAAATTCATCTGTGAATCTGTCTGGTCCAGCGCTGTTTTTGGATAGGAAATTTATTACTGCATCAGTCTCACTGGCTTGGCAGGCAATGGGGAGGCAACAGCAGTGGAGCAGAATGGATGCTCTGGGGTTGAGAGTGCAGAATGGTATCTGTTGCAGTGACCTTGGAGTAGAAGTTGGCAGAACTCCAGTATGCCTGCTCTCCAGCACAACACTCCTGTCCAGTCTTTCCGAGTAGTTCCCTGACCAGGTCATAGGTCTCCTGTGGTGGGGAAGTGTCCACTGGGAAGACGCACAGCCCAAGGGTTCTCTCCACTAACCTTTCCCCATGGGTGTAACCTGCCCAGGAACCTTCAGACCCTCCAGCTCTGGTTAACCCTGGCTCTCCCTTCCCTGCTTTGGGTGTTTCCAGTTACTTCTCTTAAAATTCACAATGCTCTCTTCCAGGGGCTCCATCCATGGGTAAACCTCTACCCGCAAAATTTGATCCTTTCAATGAACACAATGAGAGCAAGCTGCCTACAGTCTACCATCTTGGCTCCTCTTCTGATTTTCACTTTAAATAAGAAGGTTTGAACATCACAATTTTGGGATGTCTTTGGATTCATAACCTTGGGAACATTTCTTATAGCAAACTTATTTTTAATAAAATGGTTATTAAGAGTGTAATTACCTACACTTTACCAAAGAGTTAGAATATACAGATGAAATTAATTACATAACACATCATATGACTCCAAGTCTGAAGTTTTACAGGTTATGGGCCTCACAGTAAGCACTTTTTCTTTAGATTTTGGGGATATAATTGTGTTTGCTTTATCACTGAAGAAGGGATCTCTTTTATACTATTAAGTGGAACTCTCCCAAAGTTTCATAATCAGGATAAATGGAGTTTCAGTATGGATTAATTCAATGTACTAAATTATCAATTTCAAAAAGAATTTGTATGAAAAGCAATCATGAGGCAAAATCAACAGAAAAACTCTGGCAATATGAATAATCAGAGTAGAT
>CAUYPK010146592.1:0-20961 GCA_963574355.1 Loris lydekkerianus | reverse complement strand
TTTCTTTTCTCTTTTCTTTTCTCTTTTCTTTTCTCTTTTCTTTTCTCTTTTCTTTTCTTTTCTTTTCTTTTCTTTTCTTTTCTTTTCTTTTCTTTTCTTTTCTTTTCTTTTCTTTTCTTTTCTTTTCTTTTCTTTTCTTTTCTTTTCTTTTCTTTTCAAGACAGAGCCTCAAGCTGTTGCCCTGGGTAGAGTGCTGTGGCATCACAGCTCACAGCAGTCTCCATTTCCTGGGCTTAAGTGATTATCTTGCCTCAGTCTCCCAAGTAGCTGGGACTATAGGCTCCCGCCACAACGCCCAGCTGTCTTTTGTTTGTAGTTACTGTCATTTGGCAGACCTGGGCTGGATTCAAACCCACCAGCTCTGCTATATGTGGCTTAGCTGCTTGAGCTACCAACACCGGGCCAGAAAGCTGTTTTCCTGCAGTCTTTTCTCAATATCCATCTTTCTGTGCTTTGCTGTAACATTGAAAACATGGATCATCCTCATCTCGAAATAGTTCTTTCTACTTCTCTGCCCATTTTTCTGTTTCTACTCTTTCTTCTTTTTCCTAAGGGTATGGATACCTTATTTCCTAAGGTATCCCAACATTTTCTTTCTTTTTTTTATGCCCATTTTAGAGAAATAGAATTCCCCAATATTCTTTCCTTGAACTTCCCCCCTCAGAGCCCTTCCTTCCCTCCCTCCCTCCCTTCCTCCCTCCCTCCTTCCTTCCTTTTTTAGAGACAGTCTCACTATGTCACCCTTGGTAGAGTGCTGTGTTGTTACAGCTCACAGCAACCTCCAGCTCTTGGGCCTAGGTGATTCTCCTGCTTCAGCCTCCCAAGTAGCTGGGACTACAGGCGCCACCACAATGCCTGGCTGGTTTTTTTTATTGCAGTTTGTCTGGGGTCAGGTTCGAAACCGCCACCTTTGGTATATGGGATCAGCCCTCTACTCACTGAGCCAGGCGCTGCCCCCTCAGAGCTTTCTTAGCTACTGGTTTGTTTGCTGTAAAATTTCTCTTCTTGATTTCTCTTCTTGTATTTCTGGTCCTAATTTATTTAAGTTCCAGACTTATGTTGGTTTCTCACTACCTTCCTAACATGTCAATCTGGACTTTAAACATATTCTAAAACCAGATTCATCTTTTGTACCACATACAGCTTCTCATTTGTAGCATTTGATTTTCTCTGAGCACCAGATTCAAAACTTGTCTTTTTGACTCTTTCAGCTTTTTAAGTGGATATTAAGCCAAATACTTTATCTGCTTGACAGTGATTCTCATGTTGACCTGTTTTAATTCCCTCTGTCATATTTCTTAACTAGTCAGTTATACCTTACTGTGTAGCCAAACTAGACTACACGTATACTGTTTTTGGACACGTCACTCCCCCTGACCCCCCGAGACAGTCTCATTCTATCATCCTGGGAGGAGTGCTGTGGCATCATAGCTCACAACAGCCTCCAACTCTTGGGCTTAAGATATCCTCTTGCTTCAGCCTCTCAAGTAGCTGGGACTATAGGTGCCTGCCATGATGCCTGGCTAGTTTTTCTATTTTTAGTAGAGATGAGACCTCATTCTTGCTGAGGTTGGTCTCGAACTCCTGAGCTCAAGCAATCTACTGGCCTTAGCCTCCCAGAGTGCTAGATTACCAGTGTGAGCCACCGCACTGAGCCTGACATGTCAGATATTTAGCTTCCATGTCTTTTCTCATTCTGGTGCAGTGGAATGTCTGCAATAGCATTCTGTTTATGCATTTATATTTAATGATACTGATACTTGTATCTCTTGCATCATACTTCTATACTTAATTGATTAGTTGGCTACAAAAGGGATTGTGACTGCCTTGTGTTATTTGTAGCTTCTGTATTGCCAGGTACACTGTTTCAAACCAGCATGTTTGTGTACAGATAGGCCACTGGGTGGTGTCAGAAGCCTATAATTTGTATAAAAATGGGCAGCCTAGAGCCTTTGTATGGTTGGTTTGCTCTGTGTTGTCAAACCCTCTGCACAGTAGAAATAGATATTAATTTCCCTGATCCAGAAACATTCAGAGTTTTTTTCTCCTCTATCCAGCCTACCAGAAGAGACAGTATCTCCAATAATTATTTCTCCAAATAATAGAAAATAGCCCAGAACTAAAGTCCTCCCCACCATAAGTATGTTTTATATAGTAGGAATGTCAGTGAATTTGGGGTCATTCTTTGATTTTCAGTGCCTGAAGTTCTCTGTCTGCTTAATAAATGCTTTACTACATGTATTGGAGTGCAACTGGCAGCAAGTAGTCAGGAAAGCTGGCTTGAAGAGGTATTCTGAAGTAGAAAAATACTAAGGTAAGGAAAATGAATTTTAAATGAGTCATTTCAGCTTGAAAACAAAACTTGTGGGTGGGGAGAGTAGAGCTAGTTGATACCAGATGGACTGTGGGTCCTAGAAAAGCAAATTTGTACTTTGGATGAAGATCAGCCCTAAACAGCTGCTCAGCCACTCACTTAATTATGAGTGGTATGGGACATCTGTCCTCCTCAGAGGAAATAGGGACTGTGTGGCTCTCTTGTCTTAACTAATAATTGAAGTATTTTTCACCATTACCTTTCAGTTTCAGAGGAAATTCTAAAACCTGTCTCATTTAAATGTGAGTAAAAGTTTATGTAGAAAAGTTAGGCACTTGAGTAGTAGAATGAGACTGGCCTGAGAAAATGCTGAGATTATGTAAGTCCTGAGAATTGACAGAGACTAAGTTTAGATCTTACTAAAGGGATCGATCAAGGACAGTACATTTTTTAGATGTTGGTATTTCTATTGGTCCCAAGGTACAGTAAAATTGTCAGACCATGTTCATAGATCCTAGATGCCAAAGGATTTAAAATGAATTTGTGAGAAATGTAAAACATAAAAAGCATAAACATACAAATTACTAGTACAACACCTAGAACTACTCTGAACTACTTTAAGCTTCCAATAGTCTTAGTTATCACCAAGACAATAGGATTTATGTATTTAGAATTCATCTTGCCATTAGTATGATTGCTGATAAATCACACAGCCAGCTTTGGTTACAGCAAAAATCCTTATAGCACTTTCATTTTCAAGTGAGAAGAACCAACATTTTACTCTCATCTGGGGTGACATATTGACCACTTAAGTCAACTTCTATTAATAATAACAGCTTTAAGGATTTAGCATTTTTAATAACTGGATATTATCTGTCGTTTAACAATTTGCATGATTTCCTGTCCCCTCCCCCCCCCATTGCTATTCTTCTGCTCTCTTATTTTTTAGGCCACATTTATTGAGGTATAATTTACAATACAGTAAAATTTATACTTTTTTTTAGTTGACCCATTATTTGAATTCTGACACACAAAGTCACGTAACACAACCATGATTGAGGCATAGAAATTTCCATCATTCCAGAAGTTTTCTGATCTACTATCTATCTCTGTAGTTTTACCTTTTCCACAAAGTACCTTAAAAGTAATTATATATCACATATCTGTTTGGGTCTGGATTCTTGTATTTACCCTAACATATTTGAGATGTGTCCATGTTGCCTCTTGGATGAGTAGTTCATTCCTTTTTATTGCCCAGTAATATTCCATGGTGTGGGCATACTACAATTTGTTGGTTTGTGACTCAGCTGAAGAACATTTATTTATAGTTTTCTTATGAATCTAAATAAAACTACTAACACCCATAGGGTATTTTAACTTTTGTGGAGATATATTTTCCCTTTTCTTGGGAAAACTCTTGAAATGGGATTCCTGGGTGGTATGGTAAGTTTATGTATAATAAGAAAATGTCAAACTGCTTTCCAAAGTGTACTGTTTTGAATTTCTACTAGCAGTATATGAGAATTCTGGTTGCTCTACTTCTTACTAATAATTTGATGAAGTAAGTTTTCATGAGTATTATTATTTAAAAAATTTTATTTTGGGGTGGTGCCTGTGGCTCAAAGGAGTAGGACGCTGGCCCAATGTACTGGAGATGGTGGGTTTCAAACTGGCCCCAGCCAAAAACTGCAAAAAAAAAATTTTTTTTTAATTTTTATTTATTTTTTGAGGCAGAGTCTTTGTTGCCCTTGATAGAGTGCTATGGCATCACGGCTCACAGCAACCTCAAACTCTTGGGCTTAAGTGATTCTCTTGCCTCAGCCTCCCAAATAGCTGGGACTGCAGGTGCCTGCCACAATGCCCAGCTATTTTTTGGTTGTAGTTATCATTGTTGTTTGGCAGACTTGGGCTGGGTTCGAACCCTCCAGCCCCTGTGTATGTGGCTGACACCCTAGCCACTGAGCTACAGGCACTGATCCTATTATTTTAAAATTTTTAACCCTTCTTAGAGGTGTTTCCTATATTCTCATGGTGGTTAATTTACATTTTTCTAATTTTTTTTTTTTTTTTTTTTTTTTTGAGACAGAGCCTCAAGCTGTCGCCCTGGGTAGAGTGCCACGGCATCATAGCTCATCGCAACCTCTAGCTCCTGGGCTTAAGCGATTCTCTTGCTTTGGCCTTCCAAGTAACTGGGACTACAGGCGCCTGCCACAATGCCTGGCTATTTTTTGGTTGTAGTTATCATTGTTGTTTGGCAGGGCCGGACTAGATTCAAACCCGCCAGCTCTGGTGTTATGCAGCTAGTGCCTTAGCCACTTGAGCATAGGCACCGAGCCGTATTTTTCTAATTATTAATAACATTGGGGATCTTTTCAGGTGGTTATTATGTAGTTCTGATAGTTTTTGAATATATTCTAGTTATCCTTTATCAAATATGTATTTTGCAGATACTTCTATCACTTGTCTTTTCACTGTCTTGACAGTGTCTCTTTAAGAGATTTTAATTTTGATAAATCTAGTTTATTAATTTTTTTATTTGTGCTTTTTGTGCCCTGTCTTAAAGAATAGTTGCCTAACCCAAAGTCACAGAGATTATTTCTTTTGTTTTCTCCTGGAAGTTGTATTGTTTTTGTTTTTTTTTGTAGAGACAGAGTCTCACTTTATTGCCCTCAGTAGAGTGCTATGGCATCACAGCTCACATCAACCTCCAGCTCTTGGACTTAGGCGATTCTCTTGCCTTAGTTTCCTAAGTAGTTGGGACTACAAGCGCCCACCACAAGGCCCAGCTATTTTTTTTTTTTTTTTTTTGCAGTTTTGCTGGGGCTGGGTTTGAACCCTTCACCCTTGGTGTATGGGGCTGACGCCCTACCAACTGAGCCACAGACACCGCCCTGGAAGTTGTATTGTTTTAACTTTTACATTCAGGCCTATGATCCATTTTGAGTTAGATTTTGCATATTCATATGGGTTGAAGGTTTTGGGTTTTGTTTTGTTTTTCGTAGTTGAATGTTCAATTATTTAATTATTCTAGTACAGGTTGAGCATTCCACATCTGAAATTGAAAATGCTCTGAAACCTGAAACTTGTTGAGCACCAACATCATGCTCAGAGGAAATGCCCATTAGAGGATTTCAGATTTTTGTATTTGGTATGCATAACCAGAATAATGCAAATATTCAAAAATCTGAAATTTAGTACACTTTTAGTCCTGAGCACTTCAGATAGAGAATACATAATCTATATACATGATCTTTTGTACAGATTCTTACCAGTATTGGGGGAAAAAACAGCCCCAGTGTTTTTAAACAAGGGATGCTTGGTGCCTCTCTTGCAAAATACTTTTATCCAGTGTGCTAATTCTACTCTCTTATTAAAACAAGAAAATCTAGGTTACTCAAATTTCCTAGTGGAATTAAAATGACACTTGGGTCTTTTTCCCCCATCCTCCAATAGTTTACTCTTTAACCTTCAGTTTAGCAGGGGTTATGGTTATTTTTAGAGTACAGGCAGTAGAGTTAATCTAATTAAACTCCTCCAGCTACCTAGGTCAGTGAGCTCAACAGCTCTTCCAAGCTCAGCATAATTTGCCCTGGACTGGATTTTACAATGGAAGTTAAAGTAAAACGGTGAATTTTTGGGGAATGCAATGCATTAAAGAATGAAGGAGATAGTTTGGATTTGTATCAAATATGGTTCTTAACATCAGATTATAAAATTGAAGGTTATATTTTTTGGTGATGGAAAAAGTTCTAAAGTGGCTCCTATACTTGGCGTAAGTCATAGTCACAGCATTTCTACCTGCTTTAATTTGGACAGTATCTTGGCTCGGCTGCCATAACAAAATGCCATAGGCAGGGTGAATAACAGAAATTTATTTTCTCATAGTTCTGGAGGCTAGAAATCTAAGATCAAGGTGCCAGCATGGTTGATTTCTAGTAAAGGCTCTATTTCTTGCTTGTATCTAGTTACCTTCTTACTTCATCCTAACTGGTAAGGGCTGGGGGAAATGGAAAAGAGTGCTGAAGAGTAAGTGTGTCTCTTCAAATGCTCTGGTGTCTCTTATAAGGTTACTAATTTCCATCATGAAGGCTTCACCCTTATGGCCTTATTTAAAACTTACCTTGTAAAGGCACTATCTCTAAATACCTTCAGTTTAGGAGTTATAGCTTCAGCTTATGAATTGAGGGAAGGGGTACACAATTCAGTTCATAGCAGGGCTGCTCTAGAGTTGAAGTGGTTTTAAGTTTCTTAATTTTGATTGACATTTATATTGTAAGCATAACAAGTCATACCCCAAAGTAGTTGGATTTTATTGTTGTCATTTTTTGACTTCCTAAATAATTAGTCACCCAAAGTGGAAATTTATGCTCTCCCAATAGGTATGCAAGATGACCTAGTGATATATAGAAAAAGAAATGAAATGATGAAAAAGATTGTTGAAATACCTATTTGTTTTTTTGGGAAAAAATTAAGCTAAATATTTAATGTGAATTGACTATGTCTGTGTATGTATACACATATTGGGAGTTCATGCTCAAAATTGACACTGACAGAGGTTTATAATCAAAGTTTTGAGACTACTGCTACAGTACCTTACTGTAGAAATTTTAATATTTAATTCTGTCATCTCTGGAATTTGTACTTCATAGACAGAGTATGAAAATGAATGGAGAAATGAATTCCAGAGAAGATTAAGAAGCTAATCCAAGAGTACAAGTAGTATGTTAATGGCTTAGTGATGTCAGAAGCCTAGTGATTCTGCTAAACTCTGGCTTCAAAAATGTGACCTTTAGATGCTTATCTGCCTATCAACTCAGTGATTAAACAGGGTTGACATAATTGTCCATAGGATTTTCTCTACTTCTGAATTTAGTAATAAATTCTATCAACTATTTTCCTCAAAGAGATCACTTCTTGAAAGAGCCTTAACCTAATTTTTCCTAAAGACTACTCTGCAGTATAATATGGGTATGAGCTTCCTTTATCCCTCTTAGAACTGAGTGAAAGTGTAGATTTTGGCTCCTCCTGGTCAAGGAGGCTGGGAAAGTATGTATGGTTTCTAGAGCAATTACAGGTTTATAGTTCAGGCATCTAGGCTCCTGTAGGCTTAGTTATGAGAAAGTATTCTGAGAATAGATGGGGTGCAGTCATAGTATCCTAGACAGTGTTGATTCTAGAGGTGAGGAAACACCAGATCTGCTTTCAATTGACCATGATACACTGGCCTGCTTATGACTTTAATTTTTAATGTTTAACTGTAGTTTTTAATGTTAACAAAGAAGTGCAATTGTTTTCACTACTCATAGGACTTTTGCAATTACTCTAATTAGTTTTACACTCCAGATGAGGGAGAAGATATTGCTGAGATACTGAAGAATACAAACACAGATTCTTTTTTTGAGACAGAGTCTCACTATGTTGCCCTTGGTAGAGTACTGTGGTGTCACAGCTCACAGCAGCCTAAAACTCTTGGGTTTAATTGATTCTCTTGTCTCAGCGTCCCAAGTAGCTGGGACTACCAGCACCTGCCACAATGCCTGGCTGTTTTTTTTCCAGTTGTCATTTGTTGGTTAGCTGGCCCGGGCCAGGCTTGAACCCACCAGCTTCAGTGTATGTGGCCGTCACCATAACCAATGTGGTATAGGTGCCGAACCCACCTGACTGTTTTTTATTGCAGTTGTCATTGTTGTTTATCTGGCCCTGGGTTCGAACCCGCCACCCTTGGCATATGTGGCTGGCACTGTCACCACTGTGCTACGGCTGCTGAGCCATAAACACAGACTTTTTGAGAGGGAAAAATAAGTTGATTATACACCAACATATAAAAGGAGGAAAACAGCATGCTTTGCATCTAGCTCTTCACCAATTTTTCTTTATGTGGCTGCTTTACATGGTTGTTTTTTTTTTGTTAGCATTGTCTTTCATCATCACCTTTCTAGGTCTCCTTTCTACAAATTTAGCCTCAGCTTTGCTCATGTAGTATTTCTACTTTGCCTTATCCTGATGTGAACAATCAGCTGTCTTTTGGCAGAGGACATTTTTTATGCTTGGATTTCTGTAGAGAAAGAGTAGGGGGTAAGGATAAAGATGGGGCTGCTTCTGGGATAATTGTTATGGGAATGAAAGGGCTGTTGAAAGATTAGAGGCCAGTGTGCCTGGGTACAAGGACTGGTATCATAATTATACTTTGTCTTTTACCAGTGCCTTTTGTCCAAGGCATTGAAAGGGCTTAACAAAATTCTGGTCTGAATAATATTATTCTTTGCTCTTTGGAATTTACTGGAGGTGGCAGTGAAGCCCTGAAAAAAAAAATGTGTTATAGCGGCATGAAAGAAAATAAGCTAATAGATACCCTGATTTCTTACTTAGGAAATGATAAGTCTGGTGAAAGTTGGTAAATTAGGTGAAAAAATATTTGCTATTATATGAAATGGGCTGATAATGGTTTAATGGAAATGTTGCCCCTCCCGCTTTTGTCCCTGTGACTTTTAGTCCTCAGACAAAAGCAATAGCTTTAAGGTTCTTAGGGGAGGGTGCTCCTGAGTTCTAATTCCAGCTCTGCTTCTTATAATCCTTAATTAGTATCTGTGCCTATAATAAGTTTGAAGCTAGGCATCTCAGGGAACATAAAGCCTAAGCTTTTACCCCAAGAGCTTGATTTCTTCTGTCTGTTGATGTAATGTAAAATGATACTTAGGATCTGAGCCACCTCATTTTGTTGTGAAGACAAGTGTTTTACAGAGTTAGTAGATACACATGACTATTCACATAGTCGTTGTACGGAAGACACATTGGGAAAGGGCAGTGCAAAAGCTAGCTGTTTGTATTGAGTTGAGACTCTTTGTTGACAGTACGCATCATTTTGTGGGTCTGCTATTCCAGGTTTTATTTGGTTTTTTCATCTGAAAAGCCACTGCTAGTTACTCAGTGAATAGGGTAAAGAGATGGCAATTGACCCACCCTAGTTTTTCCCTTTATGAAATTTAGACTGGGGAAAAAATCCTGGTGTGCTTTTTAGCAGCCGAGAAGCCCTGTTAAGCACACACACAGAAATCATTTTTATAAAAATGAAAAATTCTGTACACTGTTAGATCTCCTTGTCTCTTTTGTCATCTTTCCCAGGTTGTTTCCTAATTGTTTTATTTTCTTCCTCTCCCAAATTCAGGCTGGCTACAACAAACATCATTCAAGATGTCCAGCAAAGGGAGCAGCACAGATGGCAAAACAGACTTAGCTAATGGTAAGGGGCCAAAATGAAGGTGAAGCTAATTTTACTGTCAGCCTGAGGTTCTTCTTGTCCTTGCAAGATAGATTGGAGACCTGGATTTTAGTAGAGGAAGCTACACAAGAAACATCTTGGAATCTGGTACTTTTGCTCTTTGAATTTTTATTTGGTTGTTTTTAGAAGATGAGTAAAAGAGCTAGTTGTACTTCTTCCTTTTCTCACTCTTTCTTCCTCCCTTCCTTCCTCCCTTTCTTCCTTCTTTCTTTCGATAAGGTTTCAGGCTGAGCATGGTAGCTCATGCCTGTAATCCTAACACTTTCGGAGACTGAGGAAGGATGGTGGATTGCTTGAGCTCATGAGTTCGAAACCAGCCTGAGCAAGAGGGAGACCTGTCTCTAAAAACAGCTGGGTGTTATGGCAGGTGCCTGTAGTCCCAGCTACTTGGGAGTCTGAGGCAAGGGGATCACTTGAGCTCAAGAGTCTAAGGTTGGTGTGAGCTAAGACACCACCGTACTCTACTTAGGGCAACAAAGTGAGACTCTGTCTCAAAAGGAAAAAGACAAGTTTTCACTCTGTTGCCTGGGCTAGAGTGCCATGGCACCATCATAGCTCATAGCTCATTGTAATCTCCAGCTCCTGGGCTTAAGCAGTCCTCTTACTTTAGCCTCCCAAGTAGCTAGTACTATATATAGGCACATGCTACCTTGCCTGGCTAATTAAAAAAATTTTTTTTCATAGAAACAGGCCCTTGTCTAGGCTACTCTCAAATTCCTGGACTTAAGCAGTCCTCTTGCCTCAACCTCTCAAAGAACTAGGATTATAGATTTGAGCCACCACACCCAACCAGAGCCATACTTCTAAGAGGTCAGGTAGTTTGGAATTCTGGAAGCCTATAAATATGGGCAGAACCTAGGAGATGCTGTTATTAGAGGAGAAGAATAAGATCCAATTGGTAATGGGGGCAAGAGAGTTTTGGGGAAGGTGGAAGTTTCCTGGTTATATATTGAGAGGGACCTTTTCATAGTAGGTCATACTTTGATAGAGATATTCGATAAAAGATAAAGCTATAGTCCAAACCAACTAGGATTAGGGTTGCCTTCCTTCTTTTCCTTATTTGCTTCTCTTTTCTTCCATTCTTTTTCTTCCTTTTTTCTCCCTCTTCCTTTTTTCAGGGTCAGTGCTGGCCAGTACTGGGTCTAGGGCTGATGTGAAAGTAGAATATCAAGTTTCTAGTAGATTATAGCAGCCACCTGGGTTATTTGACCAATGCTGAGCCAACTTTTAAACTAGAGAAATCTCCTTCAAGTGCATATAATTGTGCAGCACAAAGTCGGACTTCCGTTAGCACCATGGAGGTCAGGATTATAGGCTAAATTCTAGTCGATGTCATAGGTGGAGCAGTGAAGTTGAGGGAAGGGTAGGTGAGGTTTTCAATATGCTTTTTTTATTGACTGCTTATTTTCTTACTACTGTCACTCATCTTTTATAAAGGAAAGTGGTTCAAGTTTTTTACTGAGCTTATTTGAAAGGTACAGGGATCTAGAGAAAGTATGCTGTTGATTTGGAACTTGGCCATTAGCTAGATCGGAGATTGGCAAACTGTAGCCTCCAGGCCAGATAGTTTCATTTGTTTCTGTGAAATTTTATGGGAATAGTCATACGTCTTCCTTTATGTGATATCTGTTGGTTGCTTCTGTTCTACAAGTTGAGTGGTTGTGACAAAACTCCATATGGTCTGCAAAGCCTAAAATTTTTACTGTCTGACCCTTTACACAGAAAATTTGCCAACTCCTGCTGCACTGGATCTTGATGATTGACTGTTGGGGCTCTCGTACTGAGCTTGTGATACATTCTAGCCCTTATGTCAGAGCTTCTGAGGTCCTCTGAATTTATTAACCACAGTTTTTAACAATAAATGCTAGTAGTTTTGATATTTAAAAAAATTTCTTTTTGCCCCAATCACTAGGAGACCAGGGACATTTTGATTTTTTTTTTTTTTTTGAGACAGAGTCTCACTTTGTCACCCTTGGTAGAGTGCTGTGCATAGCTATGCATAGTGCACAGCTCACAGCAACTTCCAGTTCTTGGGCTCAAGTGATTCTCTGGCCTCCCCCTCCCAAGTAACTGGGACTACAGGTACCCACCACAATCCCTGGCTATTTTTAGAGATAGGGTCTCACTCTTTCTCAGGCTGATCTTGAACCTGTGAGCTCAGGCAATCCACCTGCCTCTGTCTCCCAGTGTGCTAGGATTATAGGTGTGAGACACGGCACCCGGGCCAACATTTCAATATTTTGTTTTTCCTTCTCCAGAGACCTATTAGATGTGGAGTTATTCCTTCTAACCACTCCAAGCTTAAGCACAATTGCATTTTAAAAAACCACAGCCACTGGCTTTAGCGCCTGTAGCTCAGCAGCTAGGGTGCCAGCCACATACAGAGGGGCTGGTGGGTTCAAACCCAGCCCGGGCCTGCCAAACAATGACAGCTACAGCCAAAAAATAGCCAGGCGTTGTGGTGGGCACCTGTGGTACCGGCTACTTGGGAGGCTGGGGCAAGAGAATCGCTTATGCCCAAGAGTTTGAGGTTGCTGTGAGCTGTGATGCTATGGCACTCTACTGAGGGCAACGAAGTGAGATTCTGTCTCAAAAAAAAAAACAACAACAAAACAAAAACACCCACAGCCACTAAACTTTATTTTTTCTTTTCTTTTTTTTTTTTTTTTTGAGACAGAGTCTCACTGTGTTGCCCTGGGTAGAATAAATACCGTGGTGTCACAGCTCACAGCAACCTCAAACTCTTGGGCTTAAGTGATTCTCTTGCCTCAGCCTCCCAAGTAGCTGGGACCACAGGCGCCCGCCATAACACCCGGCTGTTTTTTGGTTGCAGTTGTCATTGTTGTTTAACTGGCCCAGAGCAGGCTAGAACCCACCAGCCTCGGTGTATGTGGCTGGCTCTCTACTCACTGAGTTACAGGTACGGAGCCATATAGCCCCTAAACTTTCTCAGCCTATATAACAGTATCAACAAATGTGGGTCTTAGGTTCAGATTTCTCTTTTTTTTTTTCTTCTAGCCCCTAGCCCACTTGTTTTCACACTGTGCTCTTAGTTGAGGATTTTTGTTTTGACAGGAACTATTTCAACCAAAGCACTTGCATTGTTTATGTTTTCCAAATTTGATTTTGCCTAAGAGTTCACTGAAAAGAGTTTCCATTGCTTCAAAGATCTTCACAAATTACTGTTCTAATCCACATGACTAGGCATTAAGGTATTCCAACTTTGAATCTGAAACATCAGTGTGGTATTTTAGTTGAATAGCTCATACTAGAGTCTCACACAGCTCATCTGCCTTTCCTATAGAGCTTTTATTTCTGGCAGGATAAAATGTGTAGCCATCTTAGGAAAGCCGGCCATGAACAGTGTTTAACAGTCTCATTCTCCCTTTCCTTTTTTTCCCACCTTGACCCCTTGGGTTGGAAGTTATAGTTGTATTAGGCCCTAGGACATTGCCCAAGTGGTC
This sequence comes from Loris lydekkerianus, assembly GCA_963574355.1. Classification (NCBI taxonomy): domain Eukaryota; kingdom Metazoa; phylum Chordata; class Mammalia; order Primates; family Lorisidae; genus Loris; species Loris lydekkerianus. The sequence goes on along the minus strand of CAUYPK010146592.1, from coordinate 7,904 downwards.
ACTGAAATATGATTTGGCTATTGTTAGATAAGAGAATGCAGTATTCTAATTGTAGGAGATTGGATCACAGTTGCAAAGCAGCCAAGTTATTTAACTACGAACATTGCGGACCTAGAATATACTAAGCTTTTTTCCTCAGGCACTATTATAATAGCTCTTCTTTTTCTCAGTTTTACATATGCTTCCTAATTTTCAATAAAGAGACTAAAAGGAAGGCTAAAAATTATAAACTAGTGGAAGTAAATCAGAATTCATTTATACTAGCAAAAGGTGATGAGAGCCCACTGAAATGATAACTTCTACTTACCTTTTCAACTTCCTTTCTTAGTAGATTTTAGGAATTTAGGGGAAGAAACCTAGGACCTAGACAAAAGGCATAATGTTGCTTTTGAAGTAGGAACTAGTTCAACTACACAGCTGTAAGAGTGATTTTGTTTTTCTTTTCCTTTTTTTGAAGATAGAATCTTCTGGCTAGAGTACAATAGTGTCATCATAGTTCACTGCAACCTCCAACTCCTGGGCTCAACTGATCTTCCTGCCAAGTAGCTGGAACTACAGGTGCATACCACCATGCCTGGCTAATTTTACTACTTTTTTGGAGAGGCTGGTTCTTGCACTTATGCAGGCTGGTTTTGAACTCTTTTTTTTTTTTTTTTTTTTTTTGTTTAGACAAATCTCCCTCTGTTGTCCAGGCTAAAGTGCCATGGTGTCTGCCTAGCTCATAGCAACCTTAGACTCCTCTGAGTTCAAATGATCCATCCTGCCTCAGCCTCCTACATAGTTGGGACAATAGTTACCTGCCACAATGCTCTTAATTTTTTCTATTTTTATTAGAGATGGGGGTCTTATTCTTTCTCAGGCTGCTCCTGTGTACTCCTCAGCTCAAGGGACTCTCCTGCCTTGACTTCCCAGAGCGTTAGGACTTAGATGTGAACCATTGTACTGGGCCTGAACTCTTGACCTCAAGTGATCCTCTCACCTTGGCTCTCAGAGTACTCGGATTATAGGTGTGAACCACTGCTCTTGTCCCAGAGTGATTTTTTGAGTTATTTTCCATCTTTTCTTACAGAGATGGCCATGCTAGCTCTTGTTGGAGCTATTCTTTCTTCTTATATTCTGTTTAATTATTTGCTGTAACTTATGGATGCCCATCTAACAGAAGAGAGTGTATAGTACTTGTATAAGGCACATTTCATGCAATGTGCCAATGTTTTGCCTTTTGAACACTTAACTATAATTTTAGACTGCCATGAGATTCTTCACTTTTGAAGTACCTTTATTGTGTGTGGCTTTGATCTTAATCTTCTCCATTTCTTGTTTTTTACAAAATTTCCCCTCAGAACTCCTTCAAAGTATGATATAGGCTGAGTTATAAAGAAAAATAATAAAAAAGGACTCGGGCAATACCTGTGGCTCAAAGGAGTGGGGTGCCAGCTCCATATACCAGAGGTGGTGGGTTCAAACCCAGCCCCAGCCAAAAAAAAAAAAAAGTACTCATTATGTTCATTTGTATTGAAAACACTTTAACAAAAGTTTATTTCTTGGTCTTTCGATGTGATGATTTCTTGACTAAGGTGGGAAATCTTTTTGATAACTCTCCTAGTTCCTTATTTTTTCCTTTTACCCATTTCTCACTAACATACAGGAAGCCTGTCTAGCAGTCCAGAGGAGATGTCTGGAGCTGAAGAGGGGAGGGAGACATCCTCAGGCATTGAAGTGGAGGCCTCAGACCTGAGTTTGAGCTTGACTGGGGATGATGGTGGCCCTAACCGCACCAGCACAGAAAGTCGAGGCACAGACACAGAGAGCTCAGGTGAAGACAAGGACTCGGACAGCATGGAGGACACTGGCCATTACTCTATTAATGATGAAAACCGAGTCCATGACCACTCAGAGGAAGAGGAAGAAGAGGAGGAAGAAGAGCAGCCTCGACGCCATGTACAGCGCAAACGGGCTAACCGTGACCAGGACTCATCAGATGATGAGCGGGCTCTAGAGGACTGGGTGTCCTCAGAAACATCAGCCCTACCCCGACCTCGCTGGCAAGCCCTTCCTGCCCTTCGGGAACGGGAGCTGGGTTCAAGTGCCCGCTTTGTATATGAGGCTTGTGGCGCAAGAGTCTTTGTGCAGCGTTTCCGCCTGCAGCATGGGCTTGAGGGCCATACTGGTTGTGTCAATACCCTGCACTTTAACCAGCGCGGCACCTGGCTGGCCAGTGGCAGTGATGACCTGAAGGTGGTGGTGTGGGATTGGGTGCGGCGGCAGCCAGTACTGGACTTTGAGAGTGGCCACAAAAGTAACGTCTTCCAGGTAAGACAAGGGAGCATAATAGTAACTGAGAAAAAAATTGGGCATGAGTTAAGACAAATTGAGCTGCTAGCTGGAAGTGAGTTTTAGGCATTAGACATCAGCCCTTGCCTCTGTTCTGGTTCCCATAATGACTTCAATATGCTGAAAGATCCCATGACAACCATTTGTGTCCTTAACCATATGGACTTCTGGAAGCCTTATTATAGGTAGGTGCTTGGAATTCATCAGGAAGGCATTAAATGTGTACTAATAGGCAGTATGGTATAAAAGCATAAGCTCTTGAACCATACTGCCTGGGTTTAAATCCTGTCCCTTCCAGTTACTAGCTTTGTGATCTTGTGCAAGTTATTTTACCTTTATCTGTAAAATGGGACTAATAACATATAGGGTTATGAACATTAAATAATAATAGAAGCAAAGCAATTAGAACCATGGCTGGTACTTAGTAAGTGTTGGGTAAATATTAGCTCATATTGTTGATTTTTCTGTGGAGATTTTATTTCTTAGCCTCATCTACTGTATTGATACTAACCATTTATCTCTGAGCATGTTCTCTTTTCCTCTCCAACAAATTTCCCCTAGTTTCCTTTTTATATATGACAAATTTATGTTTGCTTTCTGAATCAAGGTAGATTTTCCTCTTTCATTGCTTGCTTTTCTCCCCTACCAGCTCTAGTTCACTTGAACACCATGTTCCAATTCAGCCTTCCAGAACCAACCAAAATGATCTTGTACATCAGAAGGTTTTTATCTTTCTTTCCTTTACTGGAAGAAATTGTGCCTAGCAAGCTGTACAAGAGTAGGAAAGCTATGTTTCCAACTGTCATGTAAGAAAAGGTGGTAAATTGTGGTCAACGCATTTTTCTCTCTCAAATTCACTTCTTCCATTTCTTTTGTGTGTCCTTTTTTTATTCTTAACACCTCAGGCCAAGTTCCTTCCAAACAGTGGTGATTCTACCCTGGCCATGTGTGCCCGTGATGGTCAGGTTCGGGTAGCAGAGCTATCTGCCACACAGTGTTGCAAGAATACAAAACGTGTGGCCCAGCACAAGGGAGCATCCCATAAGGTAAAGAAGCCCTTGCTCCAAACTTTGGGCACTCCAGATCCTCTGTGGATCTCAGCCATGGTCTTCTCATCTCTGCCAATTGTGTCACCTTTATTATGGTCACTCCTTTCAGTCCTAAAGTTTGTAGTTAAGGAAATAAAAGCAGGCAGGAAAAAAAAAAAAAAAGGCAAGTATTTGAGAGACCCCCAGATCACATATGTGTAGCATTCAATTAGTTATATCTAGCCCCTGAGCTGAACTGTCATTACTTTGAAGATCCTTGAGGTCTCTTATATCCTCCAGACCTCTGAAGTTTACTGATTGTTTTTGGATCATTTTAATAGTTGCATGGTGCTAGTGTTGGTTCCTCATGTGTGAGAGCTTTAACTTTTCTTGCTCACAACTTTTAGCTCACATATGGCACTATTTCTGGAAGCCCTGTTTAGAGCTGAGATTATAGGCCAAAATGTCATGGTAGCAGCTAGTGAGGAGCTAAGGAGCTACCCTGTCTCAGGTCAGGGTAGGCCTGGTGTTTGTCTATGCCATGGAAAGAGGATGGTGTTCTCAAACATGGTAAGCAAATATGTAGGTGGACCTGGAGTATTTTTTTCTAGCTCAGATGGTTCAGAAAATGTGAAGATGACCTATTTTATTTTTACATATACATGTGTGTATTAGGTTTCCACTTTTTGCCTTCACAAAATTAAAAAGGCTTAAAATTTAACCACAATAATAATGTTTAAGATAAGGACTAGAAACAGAATGAACAAAGATTAAATACATTCAGAAAAGAAATCAGACAATTGCTGCAACGAAGTATTAAGCAATAATAATAGTAATGCAAAGAAAGTAACATTCACATTGTCAAATGAGAGTATGTCTATTATAGAATGCTTTGACTCTGAAGTTCAGTATGGCATCATCAGTTAACTTATTTTTTTTCCAAAGTCTCAAAAAATAGACGACTAATATTTATAAATATTTAGGAATACACCTAACAAAAGAGGTGAAGGACCTCTGTAAAAAAATGATGAAACCTTAAAAAAGGAAATAGCAGAGGACTTTAACAAATAGAAGAACATACCATGGTCATGGCTGGGAAGAATCAACATTGTTAAAATGTCTATACTTCCCAGAGCAATTTACTGATTCAACACCATCCCTATTAAAATACCAGCATCTTATTTTCAAGACTTAGAAAAAATGATTCTACATTTTGTATGGAACCAGGAAAAAACCCCGTATAGCTAAGGCAGTTCTCAGTAATAAAAACAAAGCCGGGGGTATCACCATAACAGATTTTAGGCTGTACTAAAGGCCATAGTGGTCAAGATAGCATGGTACTGGCACAGAAATAGAGACATAGATATTTGGAATCGAACAGAAAACCAGGAAATCAGCAACTTGCAGCCACCTAATCTTCGATAAACCTAACAAGAAGAGACTCCCCTATTCAAGAAAATGACCTGTTTTTTTTTTGATTCTTAAGCCTATCTCCAACCCACAAGATCACTAATTTTTAGAACTCAGATGTAGCGAATGAAACTTGGGCACCATTTTACTCTGTACCTGCAAAGAGTACAGAGTAAAAAAGGGGTAGAAGAATTGTTTTGTTTTGTTTTGTTTTTTTTTGGTAGAGACAGTCTCACTTAGTCACCCTTGGTAGAGTGTTGTAGTGTCACACAGCTCGCAGCAACCTCCCAGCTCCTGGGCCGAGGCGATTCTCTTGCCTCAGCCCCCTGAGTGGCTGGGACTGCAGGCGCCTGCCACAACGCCTGGCTATTTTTTTGTTGCAATTTGGCCGGGGCCGGGTTCAAACCTGCCACCCTTGGTGTTTGGGGCCGCCACCTTACCCACTGAGCCACAGGCTCTGCCCGATTTTCTTTTTCTTTTTTTTTTTTTTTTTTTGAGACAGAGTCTCACTTTGTCACCCTTGGTAGAGTGCTATGGTGTCATAGCTCACAGCAACCTCCAACTGTTGGGCTCAAGTGATTCTCTTGCTTCAGCCTCCCAAGTAGCTGGGACTATAGACACCTACCGTGATACTGGCTATTTTTAGAAACAGGGTCTTTCTCTGGCTCAGGCTGGTTTGGAACCTGTATGCTCAGGCAATCCACCTGCCGTGGCCTCCCAGAGTGCTGGGATTACAGGTGTGAGCCTCCACGCCCAGCCTCCTGAGAAATTTTAAATGTATCCCATCCTGAAGTTAAAGGAATGAACTAAATGACCTCTAATTCTAATCTTTAAAAGCCTCTGTCTTTTCCATTTTTTTCTTTCAGTTGGCCCTGGAACCAGACTCTCCCTGTACGTTCCTGTCTGCAGGTGAAGATGCTGTTGTCTTCACCATAGACCTGAGACAAGACCGCCCTGCTTCGTAAGTATAGGAGTAGTATCTTTGCAGAACTATATCCTTTGGCCTCAGGATAGTACCTTTGGGCCGATGATTAGAGGTAGTTTGAGGTTTAGGGAATTTCCTTGCTTCCTTTGTTTCTCAGCAGTGAGATGCTATTCAGTCTACCTTCATTTCTCAAAGTTATTGTATTATATGTGGCCTTCATAACTTGAATAATCTTTCACTCTCCATTCACTTGGGTGCTGTTCAACTTACACAAAGCATATTATTCTATATATTAGCTTATCTTGTAAAGTTTTCAATGCAGTTATGTATAAAAACACACAAACAAATGATAAATCTTGAATAAAAATATTGGTAGCTATAGGAGAGTTCTATAATAGCACTCTTTCTTTTTTTTTTTTTAATTAAATCATAGCTGTGTACATTAATGCAATCATGGGGCACCATATACTGGTTTTATAGACCATTTGACACATTTTCATCACACTGGTTAACATAGCCTTCTTGGCATTTTCTTAGTTATAGTGTTAAGACATTTACATTCTATATTTATTAAGTTTCACACATACCCTTGTAAGATGCACTGCAGGTGTAATCCCAGCATTTTCATTTGTATGTGAATTTGAGACTCATAATGTAGCTCTTTTTAACCATGTGACATCATAGAAAGAATATAGCATTGTGTTCGGAACCAGGAAGACCTTGGTCTATCTCAGCAGGCAGTACTAGCTATGACTTACATAACCTTGCAAACCTCAGTTTTTCCAGGCTTACTATGGGCATAATGTCCTCCCTCCACTCCAGGGTTTCTGTGAGGCTGTTTTTCTTTAAGAAAAGAAAAACACCCAGGCCAGAGTGCATTTGTCTGATCAGAGCTCACTATAACCTTTGAATTCCTGGGGGCTCAAGCAACCCTTCTGCCTAGGCTTTTTTTTTCTTTTTTCTTTTTTTTTTTTAAGACAAAGTCTTAAGCTGTTGCCCTGGGTAGAGTGCCTCAAACTCTTGGGCTTAAGCAATTTTCTTGCCTCAGCCTCCCAAGTAGCTAGGACTACAGGCACCCGCCACAGTGCCCAGCTAACCAGCTAATTTTTGGTTGTAGTTGTCATTGTTGTTTGGCAGGCCTGGGCTGGGTTTGAGCCCGCCAGCTCCAGTGTATATGGCTGGCGCCGTAGCTACTGAGCTACAGGCGCCGAGCTGTTCCTAGGCTTCTTGAGCAGCTGGGACTATAGGCATGTACCACCATGCCCAACTTATTTGTGCGTGTGTGTGTGTGTGTGTGTGTGTGTGTGTGTGTGTGTATGTATGTAGGTGAGGTCTCGCTGTGTTGCCCAGACTGGTTTGAACTTCTAGCCTCAAACATTCTCCCACTTTTGCCTCCCAAAGTGCTGGGCTTATAGGCACAAGCCACATTGGATCTGGCCTGTGAATATTGTTGGCTTATGTATGTATTTATTTATTTATTTATTTAGAGACAGAGTTTCATTATGTCACCCTCGGTAAAATGCTGTGGCATCACAGCTCACAGCAACCTCAAGCTCCTAGGCTTAAGTGGTTTTCTTGGCTCAGCCTCCCAAGTAACTAGGACTACAGGCACCCTCCACGACACCTGGCTATTTTTTTTGGTTGCAGTTGTCATTGTTTAGCAGGCCTAGGCTGGGCTTGAACCTGCCAGCCTCAGGTGTATGTGGCTGGCACCCTGCTCACTGAGGTATGGGCGCTGAGCCTGGTATATGTATTTGATGCCCCAGAAGAGTCTCTAGCTCCATGGCTGTAACTCATTAAGTTGTAGTTACTATTTTAATTATTTTATGTTTCTTTTTTTCATTTTTATTGCTTTTGTAATAAATATATCTCATTTAAGAGATTTGAATAATAAAGTATACAGGTAAACTGTAAATGTTCCTGCTCCCTCTGGCATTCTTCTTATTTTTCTAGCTCTTGCTAACTTGTAATTTTGAACACCTTTTATAAACATTTGTGTACCGAAATATATGCTTTTCACTTATAAGTGGATAATTATATGTACCTACATACTCGAGCATAAGCCGACCCGAGTATAAGCCGACCCCCTTAATTTTGCCCTAAAAACTGGGAAAACTTAGTGACTCGAGTATAAGCCGAGGTGGAAAATGCAGCAGCCACTGGTAAATTTCAAAAATAAAAATATATACCCCAAACAATTACCATATATA
>CAUYPK010146591.1:0-15536 GCA_963574355.1 Loris lydekkerianus | reverse complement strand
CGGCTGGGTTTTTCCATTTTTTTCACGAGTCGGGGTCTCACTGTCGCTCAGGCGAGTTTCGAACTCCTGAGCTCAAGCGATTCTCCCTCCTCAGCCTCCCACAGTGCTGGGATTACAGGCGTGAGCCACCGCGCCCGGCTTGTCTCTAACTTTCTAAAAGTAAAACTACCCTGAAATCTATGAATAGCTTCACTTAGATCTTCAGACATTTCTAAGTTAAGCTTCTCATCTTTCACTTACATTGTAAAGGTTGCTCCTATCTTTACCCTCTTAAGGTGATAACAGTGCTAAAAACAAAGCAAGGTACACTCTGTATACTGATGCTCTTAATTTCTGACTTAAAGGAGCCACCAACCGTGAAGGAAAGAAAAGGAATCTAAAAAGAAAATAAATTATTGCAGCTACACAGTTAAGCACTTCCATCAATCTTTTAATCTGCCCTCCACTTGAATTACCACACTGGATTACTATGCTCAACAGGCTATGGTAGAACTAGATCTAATTAACCATTGAATAAAACATACAATGTATTACATACAAGTAGAAATCACTCTGGAATAAAGCCCTGTCCTCACTGAGCAAGTTCAGAATTCATTTCACTCAAATTTCTATGACAATCTTGGTAAGCTCCTGAAGCATCCAATTACCAGAATTTCAAGACAATAACACAATTATCTCCTCATATTACACTAAAGAGAAAAATGGAGGGCAATATAAAAGGAAACATCTGGGGAAAGTGCTACATGTATGACTATCAAATTTAAAATAAACTCACAAATCTTCAAAATATGTTCTCTATATTTTCTATTCTTTCTTTTTTTCTTTTTTTTTTGACACAGAAGTGTCACTTTGTTACCCTCGGTAAAGTGCTGTGGCATCACAGCTCACAGCAATCTCAAACTCTTGGGCTTAAGCGGTTCTCTTGCCTCAGCCTCCCTAGATAGCTGGGACTACAGGCACCTGCCACAACACCCACCCCGCTATATTTTTGTTGTAGTTCTTGTTTTTTAGCAGGCCTGGGCTGGGTTCAGCCCTGCCAGCCACGGTGTATGTGGCCGGTGCCCTACCTACTGAGCTACAGGGACCAAGCCATGTTCTCTATATTTTCAACATTAAAATTATCCAAAGGATGGTGCCTGTGACTCAGTGAGTAGGGTGCTGGCCCCATATACCGAGGGTGGCTGGTTCGAACCCAAACCCAGCCGAACTATAACAAAACATAGCCGGGTGTTGTGAAGGGCGCCTCTAGTCCCAACTACTTGAGATGCTGAGGCAAGAGAATTGTCTAAGTCCAAGAGCTGGAGGTTGGTGTGAGCTGTAACACCACGGCACACTACCGAGGGAGGATAAAAACTGTCTCTAAAAAAAAAAAAATTAACCATATAGAACAGCAAAAATGGCTGGGTGCTTATAATCCTAGCATTCTAGAAGGATAAGGCAGGTGGATTGCTTCAGCTCCAGAGTTCAAGACCAACCTGAAGAAGACCAAGACCCCATCGCCACTGAGAACAGAAAAAAAAAAAATAGCCAGGTATGTTGTGGGTGCCTGTAGTCCCACCTACTCGGGAGGTTGAGACAGGAGAACCACTTGTGCCCGAAGATTTGAGCTATGATGACATGACTCTATACCCAGGGTGACAAGACTGAGATTCTCTTTCCAAAACTAAAAAAGGAATGGCAAAATAGGTTGGGCATGGGGGCTTACACCTGTAATTGCAATACTTTGAAAGGCCAAGAAAGGATTGCTTGAGGACAGGAGTTTGAAATCAGCCTGAACAACAAAGCAACACCCCTTCTCTATGAAAAAATTTTTAAAAAAAGAAAAAAAAAAATTAGCTGGGCATGGAAGTACATACCCATAAGTCCCAGCTACTCGGGAGGGTGAGACAAGAGAATCACTTAAGCCCAGGAGCTTGAGGCTGCAATGAGCTATGGCGATACCTCTGTAAACTAGCCTGGACAACAGAGCGAGAGCCTATCTCAAAAAAATAATAATAATAATAAAATAACAAAAGCATGGCAAATGTAGGACAGGCATGGTGGCTCATGCCTGTAATCCTAGCACTCTGAGAGTCTGAGGTGAATGGATTGCTTTGAGGTCCCCAGTTCAAGACCAGCCTGAGCAAGACCAAGACCTTGTCTCTACTAAAAATAGGAGAACTAACCAAGTGTCAAGGCGGGCTCCTGTAGTCCCAGCTACTTGAGTGAGACTCTGTCTCAAAAAAATAAATAGAAAGAAAAAAAAAAAGGAAGAAAGAAAAGAAAAAGAAAGAAAGAAAGAAAAGCAAATGTTGATAATTTTTGAAGCTTGGTGGTGGATACATAGAAATTGATTACTCCGGAGGCACCTATAGCTCAGTGGGTAGTGCGCTGACCACAAACACAGAGGCTGGCAGGTTCGAACTCAGTCCATTCCAGCTAAAATCAATAATGACAACCGCGACAAAAAAACAGCTGGGTGTTCTGGTGGGTGCTTGCAGTCCCACCTACTTGGGAGGCTGAGGCAAGAGAATCGCTTAAGCCCAAGAGTTTGAGGTTGCTATTAACTGTGATGCCATAGCACTCTACCCAGGGTGACATAGCGAAACTCTTGCCTCAAAAAAAAAAGAAAAGAAAAGAAAGAAATTGATTACTCTGAACACTATTTGTGTATGTGTTTCATGTTTTTCAAGAATAAAATGTTTTTTAAAAAGAAGGGCAATGCCTGTGGCTCAGTGAGTAGAGCACTGGCCCCATATACCGAGGGTGGCAGGTTCAAACCCGGCCCCGGCCAAACTGCAACAAAAAATAGCTGGGCATTGTGACGGGCGCCTGTAGTCCCAGCTACTCGGGAGGCTGAGGCAAGAGAATCACCTACGCCCAAGAGCTGGAGGCTGCTGTGAGCTGTGACGTCATGGCACTCAATCGAGACAAAATGTGACTGTCTCTTTAAAAAAAAAAAGAAAAATGGTGGCACCTGTAGCTCAGTCGGTAGGGCACCGGCCACATATACCCAGGCTGGCACATTCGAACCCCAACCTGAGCCAGCTATACATCAACAGCAACAACAAGAATAGCCAGGTGTTGTAGTGGGTGCCTATAGTCCCAGCTCCTTGGGAGGCTAAAGCAAGAGAACTACTTGAGCCCAAGAGTTTGAGGTTGCTATAAGCTGTGACACCACAGCACTCTACCCAGGGTTACTTAGTGAGACTGTCTCGAAAAAAATAAAATAAAAGGGGTGGCACCTGTGGCTCAGTTAGTAGGGTGCCAGCCCCATATACTGAGGGTGGTGGGTTCAAACCTGGCCCCGGCCAAACTACAACAAAAAAATAGCCGGGCACTGTGACAAGAACCTGTAGTCCCAGCTACTTGGGAGGCTGAGGCAAGAGAATCACCTAAGCCCTAGAGTTGGAGGTTGCCGTGAGCTATGATGCCACAGCACTCTACCCAGGGTGACAAAGTGAGACTTTGTCTCTAAAAAAAAAAAAAAAGAAAAAGAAAATTCATTATAAGTTTGTAAATGTCTAGACTATCAAGAGAAAGATAACAAGAAACAGGCTTTCTTGCACCCAGGCTATCTTGGCAGCTTTTCTTCATTGGGGGCCATCCCACACCTAAGACAGAAGTTGGAGCCCATAAGATGAAAAAGTCATTTACATGCTAGGATAAAAGCAGACTCCAAACATAGACAAGGCAAAACAAAATTGGTCATTTTTTTTTTTGTTGTTGTTGAGACAGAATCCGACCCCATGACCAAAGCATAGGGCAATGGCATCATAGCTCACTGCAACCTCAGATTTGGGCTGTGGGCATCCCTCTGCCTCAGCCTCTGGAAGCTGCTGGGATTACAGGTGCTCACCATGGTGCCTGCTGTGGCACCCATCTGGGTTTTTCATGTTTTTAGGAGTTGGGGTCTCACTCTCGGTCAGGCAAGTCTTGAACTCCTGAGCTCAAACAATTCTCCCTCCTCAGTCTCCCACAGTACTGGTTTTTTTGTTTTGTTTTGTTTTTGAGACAGTCTCACTTTGTTACCCTTAGTAGAGTGCTGTCGCATCACAGCTCATAGCAACCTCAAACTCTTGGGCTCAAGTGATTCTCTTGCCTCAGCCTCCCAAATAGCTAGGACTATATGTACCCACCACAATGCTCAGCTATTTTTTGAGAGATGGGGTCTCCTTCTGGCTCAGGCTGGTCTCAAACCTCTGAGCTCAGGCAATCCACCTGCCTCAGCCTCCCAGAGTGCTGGGATTACAGGCGTGAACCACCACACCCAGCTCAAAATTGGTCATCTTTGCCAACAGCTGCCCAGCTAAGTACCATGCCACGTTGGCCCAAAGTGCTGTCCATCACCACAATGGCAACAATATTGAATTGGGCAAAGTGATTAGAAAATACTAGAGTATGCCCAGAATCAGTTGCTTCTCACATCAGTAGAAACATGCCAGAACAGATTAGTGAGAAGTAAACCATTCAAATTTTTCTTTAAAAAAGCTAAAGAGGCCATACACGGTGGCTCACACCTGTAATCCCAACACTTGAGAGGCAGAAGTGGGTGGATTGCCTGAGCTCATGAGTCTCACAGCACACTTGAACGTATACTTAAACTTCAGCAGCACACTTAAAATTATATTGATCAAAAAAAGAGTTTAAAAAAAGGAATAAACTGGCAGCACCTGAGGGTGGCAGGTTCAAATCTGGTCCCAGCCAAACTGCAACAAAAAAATAGCCAAGCATTGTGGCAGGTGCCTGTAGTCCCAGCAACTTGGGAGGCTGAGGCAAGAGAATAGCCTAAGCCCAGGAGTTAAAGGTTGCTGTGAGCTGCGTGATGCCACGGAACTCTACTGAGGGCGATAAAGTGAGACTGTCTCCACAAAAAGAAGAAGAAAAAAAAAAAAAAGAAATAAACTTACTGTGGTTTGAACTTCTTTCAAAAATAATTAATGAATCTTCAAAAATTTTCCTGGCACACCAGATGAAAATCACTGCTCTAAAGGCTAAAGACCAGAGATCCTTGAAAAAAAGATTTAATAGGCCAAAAAAGGTGGTTCAGAGCTGTGATCCTAACACTTTGAAAGGCTGAAACAGGAGGATCACTTGAGATCAGGAGTTCCAAGACCAGAATGAGAAAAAGTGAAGTTCCTTCTCTACAAAATACAGGAAATTAGCCAAACATGATGGTACACACCTATACTCCCAGCTACTAGGGCAGATATAGGAGGAGGATCACTTGAGGGAGGCATTTAAGGTGTCAGTGAGCTTATGATGACACCATTGCCCTCTAGCCCCAGCAACAGAGCAAGACTCTGTCTCCAAAAAGAAAAAAAAAGGAAAAAGATTTAGTTGATCTTTTTTTTGTTTGTTTTTAAGTCAAGAACTCACTCTGTTGCCCAGGCTACAATGCAGTGGCATCATCCTAGCTCACAGCAACCTCAAGATTATGGGCTCAAGCAATCCTCCAGGCTCAGCCTCCTGAGTAGCTGGGACTACACACCTGCCTGGTTGATTTTTCAATTATTTTTAGAAACAGGAATCTCTCTTGCTCAGGCTGGTCTTGAACTCTTAGCCTCAAGCAATTGCTCCCTCTCAGCCTTCCAAAGTCCTATGATTACAGGTATCAGCCACCATGCCTGATCCAAATATTAAATTTTTTTGTTTTTGTTTTTGAGATGAAGTCTCACTATGTTGTCCTTGGTACAGTGCTGTGGTGAATGCCGTAGACGTCATAGCAACCTCAAACTCTTGGGCTTAAATGATTATCTTGCCTCATCCTCCCAAGTAGCTGGGACCACAGCTGTGTGTCACTACACCCGGCTATTTTTTTGTTGAACTTGTTATTGTTGTTTAGCTAGTCCGAGCCAGGTTTGAAACTTCCAGCCTAGGTGTCTGTGGCTGGTGTCATAACCACTGAGCTATGGGTACCGCCCCAAATATTAAATATTCTGCTAAGTATTCCTTTCTACTGAATCCAAGGGAAAAAATAAACACACCAAAAGTAAAGCATCTTTCAGGGTAAAAGCAGGATCACTCACTGAGAACTATCCAGGCACTAATACATATCTGCTCATACCAATTAACTTAATTAACTTATAAATGGTCAAAAAGTTTAAAATCAGAATCGATGGATGATACTTCAATGAATCGACATTCATCGCTCCTGTCTGACAATATTATAATTAAGAATTTGGTATTCAGCTATGATTTAACAATTAAAAAAAAAAAAAAAAAGACCAAAAAAAAAAAAAGAATTTGGTATTCAAAATGGGCCCAACATTAGACTTATATTTTTATCCAGTAACCGGGAAGGAACCTTCTTTGCTGGAAAAAGGAAAGAACATATTTGTGTAGAAATGAATCAAATCCTCAGCACTAACCACGGGAATCTATAAGAAAAAGAGTGCCACTTTTCTTCAATTCAGCAATTAGCTGTTTGTTTTTTTTATCTTTTTTTTTAGGCAGAGTCTCAAGCTGTCACCCTGGGTAGAGTGCTGTGGTGTCATTGCTCACAGAAACCTCCAACTCTTGGGCTCAAGCAATCCTCTTGTCTCAGTTTTTCGTTTTTTTTAGCTGTCCTGGGATGGGTTTGAACCCACCACCCTTGATGTATGTGGCCAGAGCCCTGCGGACTGAGCTTCGGGAGCTGCCTATCTTTATTTTTAGAGATGGGGTCTCGCTCTTGTTCAGGCAGAGCTGGAACTCCGGAGCTCAAGCAGTCTGCCCGCCTTGGCATCCCAGAGTGCTGGTATTATAGGCTGCACCCAGCCTTAAAAAAAATTTTTTTAAAGACTGCTGAAAAGGGTGGCGCCTGTGGCTCAGTGAGTAGGGCACCGGCCCCATATACCGAGGGTGGCGGACTCAAACCCAGCCCTGGCCAACCTGCAACAAAAAGAATAGCCGGGCATTGTGGCACATGTCCTTAGTCCCAGCTACTAGGGAGGCTGAGGCAAGAGAATTGCCTAAGCCCAGGAGATGGAGGTTGCTGTGTGACGCCACGGCATTCTACCGAGGGCGATAAAGTGAGACTCTGTCTCTACAAAAAAAAAAAAAAAAAAAAGACTGCTGAAAAAGATAAAAAGATGCCCTACTCAGTGACTAGAGCTTTTTTAGGGGGGATTGTTTGTTTTTGAGACAGAATCTCACGCTGTTATCCTGGGCTGTAGCATCATAGCTCACAATAACCTCGAACTCTGGGGCTTAAAAAATCCTCTTGCCTCAGCCTCCTGAGTAGCTAGAACTACAGCCCCTGCCACGATGTCTGGCTAGTTTTTCCAGTTTTAGTAGAGACAGGGTTTCATAAGGCTCAGGCTGGTCTTGAACTTCTGAGCTCAAGCTATCCACAGCCACCGCCTCCTAGAGCGCTAAGATTACAGGGGTGAACCATCATGCAGGCCAACTTATGGTCATTTTTATTTTTTCTTTCTTTTTTTATTTTTGAGACAGAATTTCATTCTATCACCTAGGCTAGAACACAGTGGCTTCATCACTGCTCACTCCAACCTCCAACTCTTGGGCTCAGGTGATCCTCCTGTCTCAGCCTCCCCAGCAGCTGGGACTATATGCCACTATGCCCAGCTAATTTTTTCGATTTTTAGTGGAGATGGGGGTCTCATTCTTGCTCCAGTTGGTCTGGAAGTCCTGAGTTCAAGCGATCCTCCCACCTTAGACTCACAGAGTGCTAGGATTACAGGCATGAGCCACAATCCCTCTATATTCAAATACTACATTTCTATGGAGACTTTACCTCTTTCATGTTTACATGGATGGAGCTGGAACATATTCTTCTTAGCAAAGTATCTCAAGAATGGAAGAAAAAGTATCCAATGTATGCAGCCCTACTATGAAACCAATTTAATAGCTTTTATATGAAAGCTATAACCCAATTATAGCCCAAGAAGGGGAAAGGTGAGGGGGGGGGAGAATGGGAGGGAGGGTAATTGGTTGGACTACACCTATGGTGCATCTTACAAGGGTACATATGAAATTTATTCAGTGTAGAATTTAAATGTCTTAACACAATAATTAAGAAAATGCCGTAAAGTGTGTGTTAACCAGTTTGATGAAAATATTTCAAATTGTATATAAAACCTGCACACTGTACCTCATGACTGCATTAATGTATACCGCTGATTTAATAAAAATAAAAAACAAATATTACATTTCTCTAAATCATTGCAGGTTTGCTAAAAATTGTTGGAAATAAGAAACACTAAACTACCACAAAATATCAATCCCAAATCACAGAACTGTGGAGAAACTAGCATACCTCAAAAGTGAAATTATAATCAGGACCTTTAATAACAAGAGTGATTCACAGAGGTGAAATGCATTAGATCAGCAGTTCTCAAACTGTGAGATGAGACCCACAGGAACTGTATTAAAGGGCTATGGCATTAGGAAGGTTGAGAACCACTGCCTTAGATAGATTTAAACCAGCTCAACAAGATGAGACTACTACTAGGTAATCATTTCAAAACTTCCAAGAACATTAATTATCCTTCTAGATGATTGATTTTCTGTAGATTAAAATGTCCAGAGAAGAGGAAGAAGATGGTGCTCACCAGCTTTTTACCTGCACCTACTCAGCTGTCTCAGGACCAGCTTGAGGCTGAAGAAAAAGCAAGATCCCAGAGATCACGGCAGACCTCATTGGTCTCTTCCAGAAGAGAACCTCCCCCATACGGGTACCGGAAAGGCTGGATACCTCCGTTATTAGAGGATTTTGGAGATGGAGGTGCTTTTCCAGAAATCCATATGACTCAGTATCCATTGGATATGGGACGAAAGAAAAAAATGTCAAATGCGTTGGCCATTCGGGTGGATCCTGAAGGGAAGATTAAGTATGATGCAATTGCCCAACAAGGACAGTCAAAAGACAAGGTCATTTATAGCAAATACATTGACCTGGTTCCAAAGGAGGTTATGAATGCAGATGATCCAGACTTACAGAGACCCGATGAAGACGCTATTAAAGAGATAACAGAAAAGACCAGGGTAGCCTTAGAAAAATCTGTATCACAGAAGGTTGCCGCAGCCATGACAGTTCCAGCAGCTGATAAACTGGCTCCTGCTCAGTATATCCGATATACACCATCTCAACAAGGAGTAGCTTTCAATTCTGGAGCTAAACAGAGGGTTATTCGCATGGTAGAAATGCAGAAAGACCCAATGGAGTCTCCAAGATTCAAGATCAATAAGAAAATACCCATATAAACAGCTGGAAAAAAAAAAAAAAATTCCTCGAGGACCACCTTCTCCTCCTGCACCTGTCATGCATTCTCCTAGCCGAAAGATGACTGTAAAGGAACAACAAGAGTGGAAGATTCCTCCTTGTATTTCTAACTGGAAAAATGCAAAGGGTTACAAACGTCTAGCGGCTGATGGACGAGGACTACAGACGGTACACATAAATGAAAATTTTGCCAAACTGGCTGAAGCTCTCTATATTGCTGATCGGAAGGCTCGTGAAGCTGTGGAAATGCGTGCCCAAGTAGAGAGAAAAATGGCCCAGAAAGAAAAGGAGAAACATGAAGAGAAACTTAGAGAAATGGCCCAGAAAGCCAGAGAGAGGAAAGCTGGGATCAAAACCCTTGTGGAAAAAGAGGATGGAGAGGCACGTGAGAGGGATGAAATCTGGCATGATAGGCGAAAAGAGAGACAGCATGACCAGAATCTTTCCAGGGCAGCTCCTGATAAGAGGTCAAAACTGCAGAGAAATGAAAATCGTGATATCAATGAAGTCATTGCTCTTGGTGTGCCCAATCCTCGGACTTCCAGTGAAGTTCAGTATGACCAAAGGCTCTTCCACCAATCCAAGGGCATGAACAGTGGGTTTGCAGGTGGAGAAGATGAAATTTACAATGTTTATGATCAAGCATGGAGAGGTAGTAAAGATATGGCCCCAGAGTATTTATAGGCCCAGCAAAAATCTGGACAAGGATGTGTATGGTGATGACCTAGAAGCCAGAATAAAGACCAAAAGATTTGTTCCGGACAAGGAGTTTTCTGGTTCAGACTGTAGGCAGAGAGGCAGAGAAGGACCAGTTCAGTTTGAGGAAAATCCTTTTGGCTTGGACAAGTTTTTGGAAGAAGCTAAACAGCATGGTGGCTCTAAAAGACCCTCAGATAGCAGCCGCCCCAAGGAACATGAGCATGAAGGCAAGAAGAGGAGGAAGAAGTAGAAACATGTCTCTTTAAAGTAAATGAACTATTATCCATAACCCTAATGATGCAATTCATAAGGGGAACACTTTGTAAATGGTCAGGATAAAATCCAAATCTGGGTGCCAGATCCCAGCACTACTTTTTATTATGGAAGAAAGGGGGGAATAGAAAAATCTACTTTGAATTAGTCTTTTTAAAGAGTGGGTTGTGTTTGTGCTTCTCCTACCTTTCGGCATTTATAGAACATACTGCCCCACATATAAAGTTAAGACCACTTCCTTTTGTGTGACAGCAGTAGTATGAGGCTAATATTTTGTGTACAAACTGCTTATGAATAAAGTTACCCCAACCATGATGAGTAGAAGGACGTTCACATATTGGAATTGTCCTGCCAAATGACTTTCCCCCCTACTGTGCTCTGTTTTAATTTGGAGTGGGGAAAGTAAGCTCTTGCTTGGTACAACTATTGTTTCAAATAAAACCATTTAGACAAAAAAAATAATAATAATAAAATAAAATGTCCAAAAAGCAGGGCGGCACCTGTTGCTCAGTGGGTAGGGCGCCAGCCCCATATACCAAGGGTGGTGGGTTTGAATCCAGCCCTGGCCAAACTGCAACAAAAAAATAGCCACGCATTGTGGTGGGCACCTGTAGTCCCAGCTAATCGGGAGGCTGAGGCAAGAGAATCGCCTAAGCCCAGGGGTTGGAGGTTGCTATGAGCTATGACACCACAGCACTCTACTGAGGGCAATAAAGTGAGACTCTGTCCCCACCCCCCAAAAAAAAGTCCAAAAGCATAATCTGGGAATAAGTATCTCCAACGTGTAAGAAGTATTCACTAAATATTAGCTCACTAGCCCAGTTACACTACCTTTACTTGGAACCAGGATTCAGCTACATCACATTGGCAAGTTTTTCCTATAAAGGCCAGTAAGTAAATATTTTAGGCTGTAGAGACCTTAACATCTTTGTCCTGACTGCTAACTCTGACATTGCAGCAGCATAAAAGCAGCCACAGACAATATATAAACAAATGAGTATGGTTGTTTCCAATAAAACGTTATTTATGAACACTGAAATCTGAATTTCATATAATTTTCACAAGCTAAGAAACAATCTTCATTTTTTTCCAACCATTTAAAATTATAAGAATGGTAATTCTTAACTCACAGACTAGACAAAAACAGGCTGCAAACAAGCCTGCCTACAGGTCCTTAGTTAGCTAATCTCCAATCTATACTCTAATTTATTAAGCATTTCAAACTTAGAAAAAAGTATACAGAATACTATAACAACCATTTACTTGGGCCAGGTATGGTGGTTCATGCCTGTAATCTTAGCACTTTGTGAGGCCCAGGTGGGTGGGTTGCCTGAGATCATAGGTTCGAGACCAGCCTGAGCAAGACCTCATCTCTAAAAATATGCGGACACTGTGGCCGACACCTGTAGTCCCAGCTATTCAGAAGGCTGAGGCAAGAGAATTACTAAGGCTCCAGGAATTTCAGGTTGCTGTGAGCTATGCGCCACAGCATTCTACCAAGGGCAACAAAGGAAAAGTATCTCAAAAAAAAAAAAAAAAAAAAAGAAGAAGAAGAAGAAGAAAGAAACTGCACTGTTTTGCAAGTCTTAAAAAATATTACGTTATATATTATTCCTTTGCACCTTCTTTTTTTTTTTTTTTTTACAGTTTTTAGTCGGGGCTGAGTTTGAACCCACCACCTCCGGTATATGGGGCTGGCACCCCACTCCTTTGAGCCACAGGCACCGCCCACTTTACAACTTTTTTTTGAGATAGAGTCTCACTGTTACCCTGGGTAGAGTGTGGTGGCATCAGCAGTGTTTGGCTCTTTGCCTCTACCAATTCAAAGTTCAACTGCAAATCCTACATACTCCTTACTCCTGAACTTACCTCTGATTTTTTTTTTTTTTTAGGAACAGAGTTTCACTTTATCACCCTCGGTAGAGTGCTATGGCATCACAGCCCACAGCAACCTCCAATTCTTGGGCTTAGGTGATTCTCCTGCCTCAGCCTCCCAAGTAGCTGGGACTACAGGCGCCTGCCAAAACACCTGGCTATTTTTTGTTGCAGTTTGGCCGGGGCTGGGTTCGAACCCGCTACCCTCGGCATATGGGGCTGGCGCCCTACCCACTGAGCCACAGGTACCACCAGTTACCTCTAATATTAAAAGATTATAGTGACAAGATTTCAATTTGTCAGCAATTCATGAGAACTGAGGCAGGAGGAATGCTTAAACTCAAAAGTTCAAGTCTGTAGTGTACTGTGACACAATCACTACACTTTAGTTTGGGCAACTCAGCAGATTAAAAACCAAAAAACCCAGGCTGGACAATGGTACAATGGTTACCTAGGTACCTGGACAAAGTTTACAAGGGTAGCTTACACCTGTAACCCTAGCATTTTGAGAAGGTGACGTAGGAGGATTACTTGAGGCTAGGAGTTCAAGATTGGCCTGAGTATAAGTGAGAACCTGTCTCTATTAAAAAACAGAAAAAATTAGGCCAGGTGCAGCGGCTCATACCTGTATTCCTTGTACTCTGAGAGGCCAAGGCCAGTGGATTGCTTCAGCTCACAAGTTTGAGACCAGCCTGAGCAAGAGCGAGACCTTGTCTCTAAAAAACAGTCAGGCATTGATGACACTGCAGGACTGTAGCCCTGGCAATAGAATAAGACCTTGTCTTCAAAACAAAAACAAAGGCTCGGCACCCATAGCACAGTGGTTATGGCGCCGGCCACATGCACCAGGACTGGCAGGTTTGAACCCACCCAGGGCCTGCTAAAAACAGTCACAACTACAACAAAAAATAATAGCCGGCACTGTGGTAGGCGCAGGTAGTCCCAGCTATTTGGGAGGCAGAGGCAAGAGAATAGGTATTGGCTTTTTAGAAAGGATATGCTGGCTTGGTGCCTGTGGCTCAAGCAGCTAAGGCGTCAGCCACATACACCTGAGCTGGCAGGTTCGAATCCAGCTCAGGACCACCGAACAATAATGACTGCTGCAACCAAAAGATAGCTGGGCATTGTGGCGGGTGCCTGTAGTTCCCGCTGCTTGAGAGGCAGAGGCAGGAGAATCACTTGAACCCAGGAACTGGAGGTTGCTGTGAGCTGGGATGCTACAGTACTCTACCCAGGGCGACAGCTTGAGGCTCTGTCTCGAACAAAAAAAAAAAAGAAAGGATATGCTAATAAAGTACTAAGTGTTCCTAAAAGCACCTGAGGACAGAAAGATCTCATCAGTGATTATGCTTCTTCTCTCAAGTTTAGATTTTTTTTGCAGTTTTTGGAAGGGGCTGGGTTGGAACCCACCACCTCCAGCATATGGGGCCAGTGCCCCACTCCTTGAGCCACGGGGCCGCCCTCAAGTTTAGATTTAAATTGAGTTGTCTTTAAAACTCTTATACCTTGATGTTATGAATATAGATTAGTACAAATATTTGGAGGATAATTTAACAACACCTAACAAAACTACTTTTTTTTTAAGATACAAAGTTTCACTTTGTCACCCTTGGTAGAGTGTCCTGCTGTCAGAGCTCACAGCAACCTCCAGCTCTTGGGCTTAGGTGATTCTCTTGCCTCAGCCTCCCCAGTAGTTGGGACTACAGGTGCCCACCACAACACCTGGCTATTTTTTGTTGCAGTTTGGCCAGGGCCAGATTCGAACCCACCATCCTGGGTATATGGGGCCTGCACCCTACTCACTAAGCCACAGGCACCGCCCAGCACCTAACAAAACTTTATGCTTTAACGGAAGTTACACTTCTAGAAATTTTAAGTACAGGTACACTGGAATGTGTAAAAGGTGTATGAAAGATGTTTCACTGGAACACTGGTTATCATAGTACACACAGACACAAATTGGAAACATCCTAAATCTCCCTAAACAAGGGACAGATTAAGTAAATTAAGATATATCCATACAATGAAAGATTACACAGGCACTAAATCTCACCTGTGTCATATGAATGTATACATATATACAGAGTCAGACAATTAAGTTCACGAACTCGTCCTATAAGAACTGCTCCATCTGCATCCCTCACTGCTAAATATCACTGCTGTTGCCTCCTAAGTGACTGAAGCTGTGCACCAATGCCCACACCTACTCTACCCTTCAAAGCACTTTTTCTAGGATGAGTTAGGGAATTTAACTGTCAGACCTCATACAACAGTTCTAATGAGTATTCAAAAACTGTTGTGAAGGGTAGACTGGATGCTAGCATCTGTGTATAGCTCCCCACGGGAAGTACTTTGAAGGTGATCCCAGTGATATCCAGCAATAGGGTATGTAGCAGTTTTTGTAGCCCGAGTTCACGAACTTAATTGTCAGGGCTTGTGTGTATACAAACACACATACAGAGATAAGAGTACAGTATAAAGCTTAAGAGTTTAAGAGTCAGATGTGCTGATTTTGTATACTAGCTCTTGTACTTCTAGATATATGACCTCAGACTAATTTTTTAACCTCAGTATACTTCAGTTTCTTCATCTGTAAAAAGATAATATAGCATCTAACTTTAGAGTACTGTGAAGATTAAACTAACTTAAAGTGTTTAGAACAATGCCTAACACAGCCCCCAAAATGTAAATTATTATTAAAAGGATAACCAGGCTCAGCACCTGTGGCTCAAGCCACTAAGGCACCACATACATACAACTGAGCTGGTGGGTTCAAATCCAGCCCAGGCCTGCCAAACAACGACAGCTGCAACCAAAAAATAGCCGGGCGTTGTGGCAGGCACTTGTAGTCCCAGCTACTTGGGAGGCAGAGGCAGGAACTTGCTTGAGCCCAGGAGTTGGAGGTTGCTGTGACCTGTGATGTCACGGCACTCTACCCAGGGCAACAGCTTAAGGCTCTGTCTCAAAAAATAAAAATAAAAATAAAAATAAAATAAATAAATGGATAACCGATGTGTTAAGTGGGGTAAGGGCAAAAGAATTTGGAATAGTTTGTATCCCCATGACGGGTAAGACTGAAACTGCAAGAGCAGGCAACCTAAGACAGGGGCTATGTTTTTCCGCCATACAAAAAACAAAAGAGGGAATTGTTGGGCCCTGCCATGTGCCGAGGCCTAGTGCAACTTCCCGAGCCTGACAAGAAGTAGATCCATCCAGCTACTTTCGCGTAGCAATCACTCAGCAAGGCCCAGCCTGAAACTGCCTCTACCTAGATACAGCCAACATGGTACCATGCCATTGGCCCAACCCTGTTATGCACCTCATCCCCCGCCTTCTTTCCCTTCCCCTTCCCCATGCTCTATATAAGAGGCTGCTTGATGCAATAAAGTTGAGTTCCTGCTTAAAAAAAAATAATAATAATAAAAATAAAAATAAAGGCAGGCAAAGGTGGATGTCCCTGCTTGAGTGCAGAGAGAAAATTCAC
>CAUYPK010146590.1:0-84157 GCA_963574355.1 Loris lydekkerianus | reverse complement strand
TTTTTGTGCCAGTACCATGATGTTTTGATCACTATAGATTCATAGTATACTCTGAGGTCTGGTAGCATGATTCCTCCTTAGTATGGAATTTTATTTTATTTTATTTTTTTTTAGTATGCAATTATAAATTGCACACCCAGTATGTAACACCAAGATGTACAAAATGAAAATAAAGGTCTCCCTTCTTTTCTACCTCAAATGACATTTTAAAAGATAAACAGACACATATTTAAACATATGGAAATCAAAGCATTCTATGTATGCTAGCACACACACCTACCTGTGCAGGTGTGTATGTTTACATGTAAACATTTTGCACAAAGGCCTGATATCACAGGTGCTAATATCCATATCTTCCTAGTGTTTTGCTCTCTTAAACAAATATACCTTGGAGATCTTTGCAAGCAAATCTAGTTCCTGGTGTTTAAGGGCAGAATTATTGTCATAATTTGTTCAATTTCTTCTCCTGATGGACATTTTGCTATTTCCAGTATTTTTTTTCTGTTTGCTCTTATAAGAATGTTTTAATTAAGAAATTTATATGTGATTTTGTAAGTATTTCCAATAAATATAGCAATAGATTTCCAGCTTGAGGAGTATGCACATTTAAAAATTTTTTTTGAAAGATAGTAGGTGAACTCCACTTCAAAACAGTGTATGCTAATTTATTTACCCTCAGCAAATACACACCAGCTTTGGAGACCATCATATGTTAGTAAAATGGTAAGGTAAAAATGATGTCTTATTTTAATTCGATCTTTTAATTTTGTATAATTTGAAAAATCTTACTTACTGAACATTATATTTCAGTTTTTAATCAGATTCTTGGCTTATTTTTCTATGTTGTTTTCTTTTTTCATATTGACTTAAAAAATGAACAGAAAGACATAATAATACTTCTATCTTATGTATATTTTTCTTATTAATTTTCATAGGCATTTTA
Organism: Loris lydekkerianus; assembly: GCA_963574355.1. NCBI lineage: Eukaryota > Metazoa > Chordata > Mammalia > Primates > Lorisidae > Loris > Loris lydekkerianus. Next base: position 83,214 of record CAUYPK010146590.1, on the reverse strand, counting down.
TATATTAAAGAAATTTATTCCTTCTCCAGAAATGTGTTATAAGTATTTTTGTATCTATCGACTATCTTATGACTTTATGATATATTTTTTCCTGCACAGAAATTTTAAATGTTGATGTAATTAAATGTATTACATTTACTTTTCTGATTTCTGTGCTGTCTTACATTAAGATGCCTTTTCATACACCAAGATTATAAACTCATCAATGCTTTATTATAATACGTGTTAATAAATTCATTATTTATGTTTAAATCTTTGGCTTATCTGGAATTTATTTTAGTTTGCCAGTTTTCCATCACATTTATTGAATTATTGAACTATTATTAGTGGTTTGAAATGACATCTTTATCATATAATTTACAATTTTATGTGGGAGTCCTTCACTGACCTGTCTATCTCTTTCTTTTTTATTGTCTAATTTCATTACCTAGTTTCATCCTGCTAGAATATAAAGTGTGAAGGAGCAGGGATCTTACATGCCTTGTTTATGTAGTAAGTTCTCTTTTACCATCATTGATAGGTTCTTGGAAACTGCAACTTTAAGTCAAATGATGTATAATGAAACCAAGTATTTTTTCTCCTTAACTTTAAAATGAAACAATATTAAATGGAATGATGTGTGTTATACAGTTAAGTGAGGATGTAGTATAATTGTATTCACACCTATTAAAACAGTGCTTGACATATAAGTAGGTCCCTAAAAATACTAGTTGAGCACAAGAATAATAGGAAGCTCTATTTCATCATTTGTCTAGATGTAATCTATGATTGATTTTCCATAGAAAAAAAGAAAATTTGAATACTGACACATCTTCTCTGCTCTTCCCCTCACCCCCTGATTTATTGTTACTTTATTACTATTTTCACATTTTTAAGAATTAAAATACATATATTCTGCACTCATTTTTTCCCATATTGGGTTAACTTTCATTCTTTGTGTAAACAGGTTGAATGTACACACTTGTAGTCTTATCAGGCTTCTCCCAGTGAAGTAAATTTTATTAAAGATAGGTCATAGGTTTCATGAGATTCTTTTTTTTTTTTTTTACTTTATTTAATTAGTTAACATTTACATAATGTTTTCTAGATTCCAGGCATTCATGCTTTATGAATATTTCATGATTTAATCATACAAAGTTATAGTTCTTAAATTTTCACATATAACTCAGTTGGCCTTACATGTATATGCCCTACATACTTAGTTTAGTATTTTTAAGTCAACCCTTTCTTTATCCATTCACCTTCATCTAAATAAGCTGAAAACATTGTCCTACTACCATTATCACTGCACAGAAATCTAAGTGCAGCTTAGATTTTTACCCTTATACTCAACTGGCTTTTTCTACTTGTATTCCCAGGAAAATCTTCTTGATGTTACAATTTTAGCAAAATATATCTGTTGTCATGTATTAGTTCATCCAAGAACACATTATACAATATTCACATTATACAAATTCAATAAATTTGTTAGTTCAGATCATTTTCATTCAGGTAAATTTTTCTTTTATTATATATTCTGATTGCCTTTCCTCTGTCATTTGTTAGAATTTTTTTTTTTTTTTAATTAAGATATCTCTTCACATATTTTCTGGACTGCCTTCATAGCCTCTGAATGTCTATTTCTTCAAACTAGAGTTAAATGCTCACTTGCAATCTTTCCTCTCTCTGTTAGAGGCAGAATGAAGGGTAAGCTTGGGAGGTGATGAGAAGGGGGGAGAGACACCAGGCCCTCTAATGTCCCTCTACTCTGCTTGTTCCTTTTTAAAGGTGCCAATTTGGATAGGATGTCCTTTCCTTTATTTGATCCCTAGGGGTATATTTATTTTTCTCTCTTTTTAACTCATTTATTTTCCTTTTTTAAAGCAAATAAAAAGCTTACTGTTATTACTACATATGTTTTACTCAGCCATTGTAATTCAGACTGCGCATTTCCACAATTTATTTACTGGGATTTAAATACTTTTCATGTGCTTTAGCTACCTTAGTTAAAAAGCAGATGTCACTGTGTAAGCACAGCCTTACAATCCCACAAAGTTCATCAACAATCTGTGACTTCCTGTAGGTCACGGCTGTTTATGTTATTGGTAGGCCTTCATCTACTTTCCTTACGTGGTGTCTAGGGAAATTAAGCTGATGAATTTTTAAGAAGAGCAGAGCAGACCATAGCATAAATGACAGCCATGGATATTGAGCATTGATACTGTATCAATTACTCTGAGCATAAATTAATTCATTCAATCCTCTGGGCAATACTGTAAAGTAGCATTTTCAGTATCCCCTTTTTATAGAGGGAAAATAAAAGGCACAGGTGGTTAATAATTTGTGCACAGTCATCCAGCACTAAGTCTTAGAAATGATATTCAAATCTCGATGGTCTAATCTCAGATGGAGTGGTCTTAACCTTTACCTTATGCTATCTAAGCTACAGTTCAAGTCATATTAAGCTTTCTATATTACACACAGGATCTTTAAGAGAAGTTTGCTTATCCTGGGAAGCCGGAGACAGCTTTCTCACTAAGTTATCTCTGTCAACTGGAGCCATTCTTTCAGATGTACATGTAGATGGAATCCATGTACAATATTACTGATGACTGGGTCAAGGTCTTGCTGAACTGATAGGATGATATGATTTCATATTGACTCATCATTAACCAGTAAAATCAATTGTATTGATAGCTTCTTTAACATTTTGATGTACTGTTAAATTATAGTGGCTATCTTTTGTCTGCTTCTGCATCAATGGAAGAGGAAAGGACAAATTTGGCACCCAATCATTTAAATAGAATTAACCCTGGCCATGAAGGTACAACAATGAGCCAGCCTGATCACTCAGAGATTTGTTTGTCTGCATGTAGAGTTCATGTCTTAGACTACAACACAGAAGAAGGGAACATTCTTTTTTTGAATTTATTCTTTGTAAATCAATCAAATTGCTCCCTTGGAACAATTTGTGCTCTTAATTATGCTCTTAATTATGGCATTTACCGGGGCTATTTAAAAATGTTAATAAAAGCATCATTGATCACAAACTCAGATTTTAATGAAAAACAGAATTCTAGTGAGTTGAGTAGTTTTTCTAATATTTTTTAGCTTAAATTTTCTGATAGTCCCTGGCCCATAAATTGAAACCTATACTCAAAAGAGTTATGCTAAATTAGTTCAGCATTTTACAGTTAAGCTAAAATAGAAAACCCACATATTTCTACAAGAAACACACACACACACACACACACACACACCCTGATATCACCTCACCAAAGTACTTTTTTCCCCCTCTCCACTGAATATTACTTAAAAGAATCTGAAGGTTTAAGATACAAACTTGGCAGTTGTATAATCCTCCCAAGGGAGGAAATTCAGAAAAGTTTCAAGAAAATTGACTTAGCAATGTGTTTTGAATACAGGCAACAGAACGTTTTCTATTTTGGTACAACTACATCAATGAAACTTGAGTCAGGGGAAGTCTTGTCCGATGCCATTTAGAAGGTTGTCAGAGCTAAGGGAGGTGTTAGAAGGATACCAGTTGGAACAGAAAACAGCCTTAAGGAAAGACTCTATTTCCTTCCATTTCCTGCTGTAGATAAATGAGGACCAAATATAGGAAACCCGAAGGTCATTTCAGCAAATAAAAACCAACCCAGCATTCTGGGTATCATATATTGTGGTTATTCTGGTATTCTGCTGGTATTCTGCCCATGGTGATGGATTCAAAGCAGGGCTGCACATTCTTTGACACTTTGACACTCCTCTCACAAGCCTCAGTCCAAATGGGCTTGTCACTGCTTCAACCAAGAGATTACAATGGAAGTTACACCAGGTGACTCCTGAGGCCAAATCATGAAAGGTCAGGCAGCTTCTACCTCCTCATTCACTGAAATGTTCACTTGTGAAGCCCTGCACTGCTGTGCAGTAAATAACTCTGGCTACCCTGAGCCTGACATACCAAAGAGAACGTCATAGCTTATTGGTTAAGAACTCAGTCCATAGAACTAGACTGCCTGTGTTCAAATCCTCGCTCTACCAACTACTAATTGTATAACTTCAGGACTGTTACTTAATCTCTCTGGGCTCCAGCTTCCTTATCTGTAAAATGGTGAGAAACAGCAGTCCAGTACATACCACTTGTCCTCATCCTTGTACCTTCCACAGTTACTGAAAAAAGTCAAATGTGATAATATTTACTAAGTACTCTGAATCATGCTGGCAAATACTAGGAACTACCAAAGTATCTATTAAATAAAACACCATTCTTTCAGGCATGCTTTACAGTTAGAAGCAGATTGCATCAGTATGGTTCACAATCATTAACATTCTGTTTTTTGGATTACAGAGAGTGGATCCCCTCGGCAGCAAGTAAAAAGGTTATTTAAACTCTCACGGACTCCAGCAATTCAGACCAAAGAAGATTCTGGTGTTTCTGGTATGCTTCTGAAATACCTCTTTTGCTTGTATTTCCCCTCCTACATTTCTGGCTGATGTTTGCTGCATTTACATCATTGAACTAAGCATATCCCTGCTCATGTCCTAGAACTAAGATATTTGAACTTGTAAAATTTACATGTCTAGAATAGTTATCAGCATGTACTCTCGCACCCCCAGCTTGCCTCACCCTCTGAGGGATTAGGTTAAAAAAATGAATGAAATCATCATTCCTGTTTACTGGATAATCCCAATGCTAAAACAAAAAATGAAGGAGGGTGGACAGCTAAGAACATTTAAGGGAAAATAAAGATGTAGGGGTACAGAGAGACCTAATTAGATCTCTCCCAGGGTGAATTACTGGCAAACACATCACAATCTCATTGTCGGTGGTTGTCTTTCCTTCATTTTTTTAAACAAAAATAATAAAAAGGGGAGATAAAATTTACTAGTCAAAATCCACTTAAGAAATAGGTCAATTTGCTAATGCAAATATGCAAATATACATGTCTTCTGAGACATAAATGTGCTAGCCATTTGTGGATTTGCAATCCTTTCCAAGTGCTGCTCTTAAAACTGCATTTCCCAGGCTCCCTTTCTCCCCGGTTTTCTCAGAGTTTTAGCCAAAGGGAGGCTCTGATTGGAAGACTGGAGATTGGGAGATGAGAGAAACCAGAGTGTTTCTCTCCCTCTTTTTGTGCTTCAGACTATATCCCTGGCAGTGGCTGTCTCCTCTGCTAAAGGTACCTCACCATCATTGTAGCTTCTAGTGGGTGCACCCAAATTGGCCCTGGTAACAGCATTTCTTCTTGCTACTTTAGAGGTGGTATTTTTGTCTTATTGTTACTAATTGCTGGGTTGCCTCATCATACCCTGTGTGGCTTCCTACCTCCTCCTTGTTTATTTCAATCCCTCTATTAAATTCCTCCTGTTTGATACACCTTTAATGATTTAAGATTTCCAGGCCAGACTCTTAGATACTTTATAAGCAGTTCTTTATTGTTTATGATCTACAATATAAAGGATGAGTGTTGTTTAATTGACCTGTAGTTTTCTAGACCAACTATACCATTTAATTTTATTAAAGACATTCTGACACTCATACTAATTTTGATATTCTTATGAGATAATTGGGCCTTATTTGAGATATACATAGGAGTAATTCCAGTTGCTCATTTAGTGATCAGAATTGATTTGCTCAAGAGTGTAAATTACCCACTCAGAGGCAGTCAAATCCTCTTGCATTCACCTTCCTATGGACTCCTCATGGTACAGTCTCTGTTTTTGTCATACCATCTATGCAGAATGTCAAACTCATGTTGAGATTCAGTGCATAAAACTGATCACTATTATGGCATAAACTGCTCTCACTAACATGGTTTAATAGGTAATTCATCTCTATCCTGATGATTCTTTTTCTCAAGTAACATTTGTATTGATCCTCATCTCTACCAAGACTCAGAAGTAATCATTCCCTATAATCCATTTCATTTGCTGGCATGGCGTTAATTTGGGTACCCAGATGTAGGATGCCTAGCAATGCTGCTGCACCCCCAATAGAGAAGCTGAAATCCACAGTCAGAACTGACTGTTTGCATGGAGGCTTTATTACAACTGCAGACTTACCACATATGAAAAGGTTTTCTGTGCTCAGTTTCTGGATGAATCAGATTACATCAACAGGAATTCCTGTCCTCCAGCACATAGTGACCAACATGCATTAATAAGCATTTGCTTTTTTATTTTCAGTTCAATAACATAATGCTTTCTGTTCATTATTAAACCAGATTTTTAAAATCTTTTTTTTTTTAACTAGAAGGAAAGATGGAAAATAATAATTCCAGGGCTATGACCTTGGTATGCCCTGTGCACAAGTTGTTAGCTTAACTTAGTGCAAACAATGGAGTAATGTCCACATTTAAATAAGGTAGGGTTTCCAAGGCACAGCATCTGGCAAGAGGAGTTGTCAGAGGAAGAAACTTGTATATCCTTCCATAAGATAGACATTCTTGGACCGGGTGGGAAACTGGCCCCATGCAAAGTCAAGGATACCATCTTGTTAGCAAAGTAGAGGTCAGGCACTGAGGGTTCATAGTTAATACATTTTAGTGGAAACATTCATATTGGGATCTTAGTGATGTAGATGTAACAGACAAGGTTCAGACTATTTGTGAGAGCCAGAGGACTTGAGTTCAGCCAGCAGGCCCCATTGGAACCATGACAGCCCCAATCAAATAGTGTAGAGGAAGAGAAAGAGGAAGTTACAGACTTGCTCACAAAAGGTGTATCAAACAGGAGGAGTAAGAGGGAGCTAATGTCAGGGTTGTCTTTGGAGGGGCTCTTCCTTCTCTTAACCTTGGCCTAGCTTCAGAATTACCTCATTTACTTCAGGTGCTCAGATACCAGAAGTCTGTGAAATGTCCCTCTTAGGAGCAGGAGACTTAAGCTCTGAAATGCCTTAAACTATCAAAGGATCTCTTCTGGCCTTCTCAATTCTCTATGCTGATCCTTGTTTAAGGAGCCTTTATCCATACAATCATAAACAATAATTTTAATAGGCTTTCTCACCACGCCAATGAATGGAACAACCCTGAGGTTTCCCTCTGTGCTTAGTAAACATGCTATTCTCAAAAAGATCCAGGTGAGTGCTTACAAATCAATGATCCACATATACAACCAGCAAAGAGGTGCCCAGGAAATGCTTATAGATCACAGGAGCCAGAGGTTTCCCATGACTGTGCTTGAATGACTTTGAATGAAGGATAAATTAGAGTTTAGTGAGACAGGAAAGTCATTACAGAGATACTTTCAAACCCTAATAGCAAAATGCACAAGTGGGGAGCAGTTTGTCTAAACATAGACTGGACCTCAAGGAAGGACATCCTTAGGTAACCAGGATTTGTGTGTGTGTGTGTGTGTGTGTGTGTGTGTGTTCTTGTGCACTTGGAAGAGTATCTGTGCCTAGAAAAAAAATTCTCCTGCAGGGTAAGGTCAAATGTGACCAGGATCCAGGACTGCCCCAAAGAGCAGTTGAATATGTTCTTGGTGGCTTCTAGAATATTCCACTATCCCTGAACTTTTATTACTGTGGGAGGAGAGCAGAGAAACCACTCTCTTCTCTTCACTGCATGCACAACTCTGCCCAGAATTCTTGCATTCAGTGTTTCACCAAATTCAGCCACTGAGGACTGATGACCAGTAGGTGATACTTAGCTTTAAAAGTATCAGACTTGGGGGCAGCACCTGTGGTTCAAAGGGGTAGGGCACCAGCCTCATATACCAGAGTTGGAGGGTTCAAACCCAGCATTGGCCAAAAACTGCCAAAAAAAAAAAAAAAAAAAAAGTATCAGATTTGGCCTCCAGATTACTTTTTAGGTTTTTTTTTGTTTGTTTGTTTTGTTTTTGTTTTTTTTTGAGACAGTCCCATTCTGTTGCCCTGGGTAGAGTTCCGCGAAAGTGCCATAGTGTCATAGCTCACAGCAACCTCAAACTCCTAGGCTCAAACAATTCTTCTGCCTCAGCCTCCTGAGTAGCTAGGACTACAGGTACCCACCACAACACCAAGCAAGGTTTTCTCCAGGTACTCATCACCATGTCCAAATAGTTTTTCTATTTTTACTAGAGATAGGGTCTTGCTCTTGCTCAGGCTTGTCTTGAACTCCTGAGTTCAAGAAATCTACCAGCCTTAGCCTCCTGAGTGGTATGATTACAAACATGAACCAGTGCATTTGTACTTTTTCACTTTTTAAAGTTTTTTGCCAGTATCTAAAACTTGGAAAATTTTCCATAAACTTAAAATTTCTGATTTGCTTTTAAAAATAGAGAGCAGATTTGACAACACCCAGCCTTCCTTCCCACCTTTAGCTTCCATGTGCTGGACTAAAACAGTGCAGTTCCCCTCTTAAATGAAAGATGTGCCCCTGGTTTTCCACAGGTTTTGCTGCCAGCCCTCTCACCATTTATCATCATACTCACAATATTTTCTTTTAATGTAGAATAAAATGAAAGTGAAGTATGTCTACCTCTGTCTTTGTCAAGATGGATGTCAAAAATGTAAACTCAGTTCAAGAATCTATCTGCTCAGATCACTGGCATTCATTTGACCCATCAACCCATCAATTTTTCTCTTTAATTTTTTTAAAGAAATGACTCCTGAAAATAAGTTTAAAGGGCTCAGTGACTGTCCTTATTTACAGTGTGAATGACACAGAATTTTGTATGAACAGTGAGGTAAAGAGTCAATGACCTTTTAACATATGACAAGTTTAGAGAGACGCAGGTGAGTGGGGAAGGAGTTCCCATCGATTAAGACTTCTGAACAAACAGGGGCATGTGTCACTTCAGTAGAATGAGATCATTTTTTAAGTGGCTCTCCAAGCTATAAAATGCTTCTTTAAAAAGAAAAGAAGAAAAAGGAAAAGGAAAAACAGATGGAAACATTTAACTGAGAAACTCTAAAGACTTTAATATATTTCAGGTCCTGTAAGATTTTTTTTAATAGACTACAGAGTTCACAGGGGAGATAAATGTCGTCAGCACTGAGCAATTCAAGACCCTTAAAACATGAAACACACGCAAATGGACAATGGGAGTGACACCTACTAAGAGACATAGTTTCAAAAAGAAAGGCAATAAAGGCCAGCATGGGTTGAGGCCAATGAATGGGATATTATAAATCAATCAGGCAACATAGGACTTTTCCTAGGGCATGGGGGACTCTAAAGCACAGGATAATAGGCTCTGTACCAATCCCAGGTCTAGATTTTTTGTAATTCATTACAGAAAACCTAAAGCACAATTAATCCTAAGAATCAAACCCACTTCCTCACACTGAGATATTTTCCTCATTCTTGAAAATTATATATTTTTGCACAACTTCTAAGTCTGGATCTTTGATAGGAAAGAGAGGCCAGATTGGATTCAGTGGGTTGCATAAAAGATTGAAAATTCAGATGTGGGTTGTTTTTTATATATGCACCATTTTCCCCAATTCACTCACTTTTTTGCCCTATCCTGCTTCATGTCCTCTGAGCAATCTCTATCAAAGGATAATCCTATCCAGGCTTTTGTGACCTCTGGCTTCTGGCTTCTAGGGGTACAGGTAGGAGGGTAAAGGGCAGGAGGAGAGAGATGGAGAGGTCTTGTAATTTGTTCCCCATTCTTTTCCTACTGGTTCTCATGCTTGAAAGCAGTCATGTTTCTGTATCTAAGCCCAAGGTCCCCAGGGGCTACCACTCTGAATATTACTTCTCCCTTTCCTTATAGCAGCAGTTCTCAACCTGTGGGTCAAGACCCACAGGAACTGTATTAAAGGGCCATAGCATTAGGAAGGTTGAGAATCACTTCCTTATAGCTTTAGAACTTGGGATGGTCACAATTTCTTGTGGTTGGTATATCCTGGGTGTCTCAATCTTTCTCATGAGTTCCCTGAACTATTCAGTTATTTTCACTCTTCTGCACTTAAATTTAAATTTAAATTTCTGCAATCAAGGGTGAGCCACCTGCTCCTGCCAGAGCTGTAGTGGGTGTAACTCATTTGCTAGAAGTCCTGGGTTACTCTGAGTGTTTATGGCATTATGATCATTGTAATGACAGTTATAGTTAATTGGGAGTTTTCTTTCAGACAGGAAGTGTATTTCATGTCCTTTGTCTCATTTAAGACTCACCAGTACACCAAAAGTAAGATACTTTTTTTTTTTTTTTTTGAGACAGAGTCTCACTATGTTTTCCTCAGTAGAGTTTCATGGATCTCAAACTCTTGGGCTCAAGCAATTCTCTTGCCTTAGTCTCCCAAGTACTACAGGGGACTACAGGCACCCACCACAACGCCTGGCTATTTTTAGAGACAAGGTCTCTCCCTGGCTCAGGCTGGTCTTGAATCATTGAGCTTAGGCAATCCACCTGCCTTGGTCTCCCAGAATGCTAGGATTATAGGCATGAACCACTGCACCCGGCCTTAAGATACTTTTTTATCATCTCTATTTTAAATATAGGGAAATTAAAGTTTAGAGAGGTTAAATTATTTGCTCATTGCACCACATAAACTAAGGAGCCAACCTCAGGTCTCTCTGATACTGTCATAGGATGATGTGAACAAAAAAGCTGTTCTCAGAGGAGCTACTGTGGAAAAAGATTCGGACTTGCCCAATGTAAAGCCAAAAGATATAATCAATTCTAAAGGGTGGAAGAGATGATGTGCTGATGGATGTTTAACAATCAGCTCTTGGCCTTGCAGGATAGCTCATGCCTGTAATCCTAGCACTCTGGGAGACTAGGCAGGAGGATTGCTTAAGCTCAGGAGTTCAAGACCACCCTGACCCAGAGTAAGACCTTGTCTCTATTAAAAATAGAAAAATTAACTGAGCATCATGGTGAGTACCTGTATTTGCAGCTATTTGAGAGGCTGAAGTAGAAGGATCACTTGAGCCCAGGAGTTTGAGGTTGTTGTGAGGTAGGCTGACACCACAGCACTCTAGCCTGGGCAACAGAGTGAGACTCAGTCTCCAAAACAAAACAAAACAAATAAACAAAAAACCAATCAGCTCTCAGTATATGAAAGGCCAGTTGTGGCTGTGGTTGTAACAGAAGGCCAAAAATAAATTTAGGTAATTCTTGTGATATAAACACATCCATCAAGCTGATTTCAGGCTATCAAATTGACTTCACTCCATATGGGGTTGGAAAGAGACATGCATAGAGATTTGAGATTTGGAATGAGTAGGTATAAACCTGCTCCACTGTAAACTGGTAAGATTCTCTGAAATGTGTGTTAAAGTGTCCACCAGCTTCCCTGTGAATAAATTAGTTAATTATGATCTTAGGTAAACAGTGGTTTGATAAGCTGTCATAGACTTCCTAAAGGGAATTCCTGTGCTTGATAGGACTTGAGTTGACCTTTTAGTTGAACCTAATATATAATGATTTGTGTCAAGGTTACATGAATTCTAGCTGGGAGGGAAGAGAAGAAATGTTGCGTTGATTCTAGGTAGAGAAGAAGAAAAGAGAATAGACAAATTGAAGATTATGATTCCAGTGTCGCAGAGCTGTGTGACCTTCAACAACTTTCACCTCTCTGAGCCTTGGTTTCCTCATGGCTTAAAATGACACAGCCTTGGAAAGGCCATCAAGTGCATTCTCCTTGTCTCTGACTCTAACACATCCATTCGCTCCTCTCCTACTGGAAGCAAAGAGGGAGCATCTATATGGGAATCACTTTATCAACAAATCTGATGATGGGATTAATATCTCAGATTTCTATTTCATGGTTTGGCCTTTGATACTTAAAAATGTGTATAATACAAGTAGAGCTGTATTATATGGTGGTTCCACTAAAACTGGCTCAAAATGAAAAGGAAAAAGAAGGGAAGTCTACTGGAATCTTGACCACTAAATCTAACTAAAGGCCGTGGAAACATTCTGAGATATTTATATCAGAAGTCCAGCCAGCTGGAATGTGTTTTCTAATCCTGCCTCCAGTGTGTAGTGCTATCAGAGGAAACAATCTTATGACCTGCCAAATTGGTTTTGGACACACCAACTTGCACTGGTGCTGAATAGCGATGTTCAGCCTGAAGACCAATAGAGGCCACCATTCCAAGCCTTGAGTCACCTTAAGGGGCAAAGTCAAAATGTGACTTCAGAGCTTGCCTGTCCATTGAAAAAGGCTGCCAAAAACCTCCTAAAGAAGAGGTAAGAAAGCTGTAATATAAATCCCTTCCCTTGTTTACTTTTCCAAAAGCTCTTTTGCAAGCAGATATATCTGAATTTTAATCACATACTTAAAAGCAGAGAAGGATGCCGTTTGCATCAACACTTAATATACCTCCTTCTTGTGGAGTAAGGAGATAGAAGGATGGAGATTACATAGGAAGTCATTGACTAGCATTGCCTCAAAGAAGATTTTGCTATGTGATGTCCTTGTTAGACTTTAGAGAAATGTTCTCCTTATTTTTATTTCCAAAAGTTTCTCTTTTATTTATTTATTTTTTTAAAACATGATTAAATTTATTTCAAAAGTCACCAGCTAATTTAGGATACTGTTTTCTTTCAGAGAAGCTAACAATGAAGGATTGGCCCTTGGTAGAACAGACTAAAGTTCCACAAAGCATTCTGAATGTTATTTTCTCCTAAGACTGAGAGACCGACACATCTCCAAAGAAGTGAAAGGAGAAAGTGAATGCCAACTTTTTTGGCAGCTGCCATGTGCCAGACTCTTTGCTGTGTTACCTTGTTAAATCCTAACCACAACTCTATTCTCCTCTTGCTGTGTATTTACAAATTGAGCCTGAGAATCAAAAAGTAACTTCTTAAGATTACAAAAAAAAAAAAAAAAAAGAACCCTGCTAGGTATGAAATTCAAATCCAGCCCCAACTCCATGAATTTTGCTGGTGTGTGTGTATGTGTGTGCGTATTTTTTTGTTGTTATTTTTGTTAACCACATTACTTGACTTTCCACACTGTTTAACTTCATGAGTGGTTTAAATAAATATCAGGCATGTAGGCTAAAGCTATTGGACATCAGAATGATTGGGTGAAAAGTACAAAGTCCAGTCCAATGGGAGCATTGTCCACATCCATGTAAATTCAGCCCAGTGTACACAGAGCCTGCTGAGCTGGACTCTATCCTCAAAGGACTCTGCCTGTAGTTGGAAAGACAAGATAAGACAGGAGAGACATTTAGAACCTAACACTATGGGGTAGCTAAGTACGTACAAAAAGGGAAGTTTCCTGTATAAGTTCAATAAGAGCTCAGCAAAAGGAAAAGTCCATGTGAGTGAGTAGAAAGGTATTGTGGGGAGATCAACAGGGAAAATATAGGGGAGAACTTGGTTCTTGTTAAATTAAGAGGGTATTGAAATTAACTATAGCACAGAAATGAAAACTAATGGGTATGGGATGTGCCCAGTAAATTACAATGTGATAACACTATATGCCCTTAAGAAAAAGCAAATGTAAACACTGGAAATATAAAATACAGATGGGAAAGTGGAGCAACCAGAACTCTCATATGTTGCTAGTGGGATATAAATTGGTTATGCTCAGTTTGGAAGACTATTTTGTAGTTGTCACTAAAACTAATCACATGCTCAATCTTAAATCCAGCAAATGCTCTCCAAGGACTAAGCCCAGGGAAAGATGAGTATGTATGTTCACCAAAAGACATATACTGGAATAGTCATAACAGCAGAATTCATAGTAGTCCACCAAAAGCATTATGGATATAGAACTCTCGGTATGCAATGGAACATTAATATCAAAGAGAAGGAACAATCTTCAACCACACACAAAATGAGGATGAATCTCCCAAATATAATCTTGAGTGAAAGAAGCCATATATGAAAGAGTATATTCTGTGAATACATTTATAGAACCTAAAACAAAGCATATATTCCAAAGCAGATTAAATTAATGTATGGTATTAGGGTTTAGGATAGTGGTTATCCTTGGGGAGACAGTGACTGGCAGAGGGTACAAGGGGGAACTTGGGAGGCAATTGATGTTCCTTTTTATAATCTGGGGATGTATTACACACGTGTGTTCAATTTGTGAAAATTCACAAAGCTGTATCCTTATATCCATCTGTGGAAGCTATGTACATGAAAGGTTAAAACACTGAGATATATGTAGGGGACAATCCAGATAAAAATGTATTTCTCTCTGATCCCATCAGTGTCTGCCATGGGTGTCCAACCATTTGGCTTCTCTGTGCCACGTTGGAAGAAGAGTTGTCTTGAGCCATGTATTAAATACGCAAATAGTAACAAATGCTGATGAGTGAAAAAAGAAAAAGAAAAGGTCCTTGCATAATTTTTGTGATACCCAACAAAAAGAAGCAAAAAATGTCCTTAAATAATCCACATACAGCCCGTGGGCCACATGTTGATCAAATACCCCTGTTACAGTTGCTCTCGTTAAGCAGAAAGGGAGTCTGGTCCTGTAGAAGGATGATGTCCATCTTCTCATGATGTTCATGACAAGTTACTAAAAATGTCGTTTGGCCTCCAGGTGAAGGTGTTCAGGCGTACACAAGACATAGAAAAGTCACTCTCTCTTCTCTGTCCCTGCCTTCTTCCTCCCACTTCTTCAGTCCCCAGTCAACCTCCTGCTGAGGATTAGCTAACCTCCTAAATCAATACATCTTGATCTTAAACCTAATAGGAAAGAATGTTTGCTTTTGTATCTGAGTTCAAAGTACAGGCTACAGTAGCTGGCTTTTAAGTTTATGTTATCGGCTTAATTTTCTCGCTCAAAATGAAATGAGGAATACATTAAGACTGTGAAAAAAAAAAAAAACATGATTGATGAACTGGATTATATGACTACAGTTCCTTTAACAACAAAAATATTTGGTATGTTCCCTTTATTACTGAAATTGAGCCATGTGCCTGGATCTAAATGACACAAAATGTTTTGAATTAGAGTCAAATAATTGCCATTTTGAGTGAACATAAACTTTCTTTGGGGAGAGTGGTAAATGAGGATAAAATAATAACTAATAAACTCTGAAGCAAAGCTCACATCTAAGACTTAAGCTTCAAAGCTCTTTAAAAGGAGTCTTTTTTTTTCCTTAAGAGAGTGAGAGCCCGAGAGAGAGAGAGAGAGAGAGAGAGAGAGAGAGAGAGAGAGAGAGAAAGAGAAAGAGATATTCACGCAGCAGAAGGAGTGGTTTTCCCAAGCTGATTTTTCTTATGGGGTGACCCAGCCTGGGTCGGAATGTTACCATGTGATCAGCCCAGACCGTGGCAGCAACACAGTCTCAGCACAAGTTAGGACTTTCTGCAGCATCATTAAAATAATTGGGAGAGAGAAAAAAAATGTTAAGCTCCACAAGCTTGAATCACAAGCCTCTTGGAAAGGTTAATAAGCTTTCTGCTCTGTACTCTCCTCCACTCTCCACCCCCACCCTGCCCGCTTGGAATGATAGACTAGCTATCAATCTGAAGGGAAGATTCAGAACAAAGCCTATTTTCCCCAACAGCTAAATAGCCCCCATCCCACCATGTATTCCTGTATGACTGTAGCCATGGACCCCCACCACGCCCCCACAAACAGAGTCCCTGCTTTCATTCTCATGCTACCAAGCTGGCAGAATCTTGGGGTTGAAAAGGCAGTCAGTCCCACACCACAAAGGTATGTCTGGCAAAGGACAGGAGAGGACTGAAAGAGTGGGCAGAGGCAGCACACAGGCTGAACCTGGACTCTGTCAATGAGAGGCCAGAAGCTCAGATCCAAGGATGGGAAGACGAATCGTCTGAAGCCAGAAAAGCAGAAACAGTTGTAGTGCAGCTCACAGAGAAAGTGTTGGAGGATGGAGTGAGTTCAACTGCGTGGGTAGAGTGCCAGCTGGAGGAAGGCAGCAATTGGGTAACTGGATTTGTGTCAGGAAAATAAGAGAGAGTTGAAAGGGAGAGACAGAGAGAGAGAGAGAAAAGGAGAGTGAGCCGAGGATTGAGTTTTCTTTTTCCTCACTCCCATTTGGCCTTGTAATAGCCTGAAGCCAAAAGAGGACTTCCTTCGGCAGAGAGCTCTGGTCCAGGTGACCAAAACCTCTCAAAGCACCAAGCTTGCAACTAAGGTCAGAGGATGATTAGTAAGAAGGAAACAGCCCCCAGCTCCTCCTCATCGTCCAGTGAGCTTAGGTGAGTAGAGCTGATGCCGATGTTGATTACTAATGGATGCCAACAGGGAAATCTGCCCTCCACGGAGAACCAATGGCTTCTTAGATTTTGTTGAAACCAATTGATTTGGGTTAGCAGAGGTCCTAACAAAAAGAGAGAGCAGCTTAGTCCTTAAGGAAGATATTTCAGAAACCATGTCCAGAGAAACAAATGGCCGGCAAAGGAAACTCTCACATTCTTGCAGTGAATGAACCGCCTCTGTGATGAGTGAGAGTGGATTTGGAGCTCGTCCTCTACACAGGCCATGCTCCCTGATAGTTACAGCTGACTTCTCAGGGAATTCAACCTTCTCCCTGAGTGTGGCATCAGGGAAGCACATTCTGACCTCTCTTGCTAAAGCCTTTGTGTTATGGATGAGCTTTTCATGCTTTGCTTCATCCTATATCCAAATCCCAGTGGCTACCATGTCATCAGCCCCTTTGGGAACTGGTGTTCATTCCAGCCCTGCAGAATGGACAGTCTCTATTAAGTGATATAAAAACAATGGCAAAATGTCATCTTTTTTTTTTTTTTGATACATAGTTTCACTCTGTCATCCAAGCTACAGTGTCATGATGTCATCATAGCTCAGTAATCTCAAACCCTTGGGCTCAAGTGATCTTCCTGTCTCAGCCTCCTGAGTAGCTGGGACTGTAGGCACATGTCACAATGCCAAACTATTTTTTCTATTGTTTATAGAGACAGGGTCTTGTTTTTGCTCAAGCTGGCCTCAAACTCTTGAACTCACGTGATTCTCCTGTTAGGAGAATTACCCAAAATTTTAACTTCTAAACGTTTGTGTCTACCATGTGATCACTCAGAGAGTCAGGCTCTTCCCATCTCACTGCCCTCCACTAGGGTCTGCGTGTCTGCACTGTCGTGGACAGGAAAGTAGACAGTAGAAAAGGCACTAGCTTCTTAACTCCTTCTTTCAAAGTGACACTGTCTCTGTTCATATTCCTCTAAGGAAACTTAGTCACATCTTAGTCTTAGATCTAAGAGGCACTGGGAAATGTGGCCACTTTCTAGGAAAGTACTTCCCAACCCAACAGCAGCTTTTTTTTTCTAAAAGCATAACTTTTTGATAGACAACCAGCCACATTGGCAAGGGGAACTTATGCTGTATATGACTCCTCATCTGCTACAGCTGATTGAATCAGGGCATTCACTTACCTGGGTCACAGACTGGCCAATGGCACCAAATTATATGCCACAACTGGCACAATGACTGATAGTTGAGTCAATTGGATGATGCTTTTGAAGAACTTGAACTGCCAACTATGGAAAGCCAAGAAACATATTTATAGGAAAAAATTGTTTCCCATTCATGGCAAAGCACAGGGATAGATACCTACAAAGTCTTGGTGGTGAGTGCTTTTCCAGATCTAGCATTTGTTGTTAGAGACACACAATCTATGTTGTTGGAGACACACAATCAGAAAGGAATGTCACCAACATTCAAACCAAGATCACTCTGGCTCAAAAACCTGGCTATTATTGCTGTTATCATTATCATTAATATTATTATTTTACCTTTTTATACCACTTCCCTACTCAATGATTTAAACAGAACTTCTTAATATTTTTGGTGAATTGGTTCATTTTCTCAATTCCTGTACCTTCCTGTTTTAAAATTATATATTTATACCTTTTGCCTTGTTACTTTGCAGTTCATCCTCTTAGAAGCAGAGTCAATTTCTTCATCCATAGATGGTGAGATTGGCCAAGTGACTAACTTTAATCAGTGAATATGGGTGGAAATAACTCTGCAAAATATACTCATAACAATCTATGAATACAACTCATGTGCTTGTCTCTTGTAATTACAGAAGTCAAATCTGACTTGGGTATTACAAATTAAATATAGCTCTTTCCTTTCTTAAGATGTGTATACATTTGTTGGCACCTTCTGTATATGTGTGTGTATATGTTACTTTTAAACACTCGAAAAACTATAGATTTGTTTTCTTTGGAGATCAACAACAACATTTATTAGAGTTTAAAGCTTTTCACACAGGTGACAGATTCATGAGATTATGCACAGTAAAAGATGGGATATTGCTTCTCTTATGTCTCACTAACTAATCTTGGTTTCTCAGCAAATCTCTGCTCAATTTTCCACCTGACATCTAGGTAAAGAGAAACAAATCAATAGTTAAAAAAGAATGATATCATCATTTCCTCATTTAAACGTCTCTCTCTGAGCAACAGCGGTACAACTTCTGCCCAGGAAGCACAAGAAAGGTGACACTAGGAGGGACACGAGTGGCAGCAGGGGGAGGTAGCATGTCAGATCCCTTCATGAAAGAGACTTGCATTCCTGGAGCAAATTATAAATGTTTCCATGGTTTATGCCTTAAGTTAGGGGCAGTCTTCAAGTCTTTTCCTTCTGTGTCAGTGTAAAAATATGATGACGTAGATGAGGAGTCTTTGGGTTAGGAGCACTCTGGGTTGTGTTTGATCTGGCACGTACCTAAATGCAATGCTCAGGTCTCTATCTGTGGTCAGTTACTACAGAACTTCACTTGACATATCATTTGTTTGAATGAGCATTGTGCCAAGACCAGAAATAGTAAATACATAATGTCTGTGCTGACACACCACTGCCCATATTCTTCCCCACTTACCACAAAGCCACCACCATGGCAGACATTACTGATCAACTCTTGGCCCTTTCCTGCTAAGCCTGGGATTGGCCTCAGGCTCCTTACAGGGAGCAGTAAGTACTAATTGATGGAATTGGCACCTGAGATGAAATCAAGTTATCTTCCTTGACCTAGATATTTTGTACATACCTGATATCATCATTTGTTATATGCATTTTGACCTTCTGTCAATTTCCAGTTTGTAAAACTACTTTTAAAATAAAAATATTTAATGTAACCATGAAATGACAATACTCACAAATTAGAGTATGATGAATATACATTCATTTTATTTTCCTAACCAGAGACCCTCTAGAAATAGCAATCAAAATGATAAACACAGGTTCACAGAGAATAAAAATTATTGATTAAAAAGAATCAAAAGCAAAAGAGAGAGAGAGAGAGAGAGAGAGAGAGAAAAGAATAGGACACAGATCTCCTTGCTCTGTTAGCAGATCTCATTAAGAAAAAGTTATGTTCACTGCAGCTTCACAGAGAACAGTGGAAAGGCCTTAACTGTGACTGAAATTATCTCCCTGATTTAGCTACACTGTGAGGAAATCTGGTCCAGAACAAGTGGCTGCTCTTTGGACAGAAAAACAAATTTTGTGTTGTCACTGTGTGAATTCGTTCATAGTAGACACAGTATAGTTTCAGACAAACTGGGGAAAACGTGTTGAAGAGAAAATACATATTAGCATAAGTGAGTCACTGGGGTTTTCAGACTGAGTGAAATACACAGATCTGAATTTATCAGTTCCGGGCTCCCTCTGCTTTCCTCCTCCTTTGCCTCCTGCCAGGCACCTCCCCTCCCCAATGTTCCCTTTTCTCCTATTCTGAATGCATCAGTGTCCCGGAAATTCTGGCAAGCCTCCTAGGCCAGCTGCTGCCTCTGACCTGGACGTTCCCAGCCTTCTACAAGGTCATGGGACATGCTGTATTCTGGGATTCCTCTAGTGGAAGATGGGAAGGGCTAGAGACTGTGTCCCCACTGTCCCTGTGAGCCTATCAGTCCCTGGCTGATGGATCCAGTTTACAACCTCAGACTTTGACTTTCAGCCTTATAATCCAGGTCAGTGCATTTGAACTAAATGTAATCCCTAATTTATAAACTCAGTACTCCACTCAACTCCATACAAAATAGCTCATGAAATAAATATTAGTGCTCTCATTTTTATGGAGTAGAAAAATATAGACAGGAATCTTTAGTGGGAATATTTGTATATAGATAGAATGAACTCAAGGGTTTGTTTGCTTTGATGGAGAATGAAAATGTGTATATTTGTTTTACAACTTCTTCTCCCTTTTCAGACTTTCTGTAGCCTTGACCATTTAGTCCTTAAGAGTATTCTGGTGGAGGTATGTGCACACCTTTACCAATTCATCTCCATTCTTCCCAGCATTACCAGTTGGGATGAAACCATCCTAAGGGGAGCCTTCATCCTTTCTTCACTCCTAAGTTCAACAGGTGCCCCCAGAATTGTGGTCATGGGCACACACCAAGTGTCTAGTCACTCTTTTCTGGCTGTGCCAATAATTGGAGCCTGATTACAATTCTGTTTGGCACAAGGCTCTTCAACAGAAAGAGACCAGCAAGGAACTCATGCTTCCTGCCCTAGGTCCTTCCTTTCCTTGCCTCTGTGGCAAAAAGTGGAAAAAACTGTTGTAGAACATGCCTAAGTAGATAAGAAGGAACCAAGCAAAACAAACAAAACCAGCCAAATGAATAAATAAAAAAAAAAAATAGGGAAGATTTTCAGCTGTCAAAAGAGGAGAAACTCTGAACTTTTTGCATAGACTCAAACCTAGAAACCCATTGAGGTCTGCCCATCACTAATGATCACATAATAATATGTTCCCAGGGGAGGGGCCAGGAGAGGCTATTAAAATACCACAGCTCTGGTGCTCTATGGGAGGGGAGCTCTCTGAAACGTGGTCGCTGTCAGATTTCCCTTGAGAGTCAGAGGAAAAAATGACTGCAGTTTTTGGCTTCTGCAAGTTAAAATGTTGGGAAAAGAAACCGGGGAGTTTTCTTTCCCCAGACCAGAGTTTGGAAATACCTGTGTTTGTG
Source organism: Loris lydekkerianus (assembly GCA_963574355.1). Classification (NCBI taxonomy): domain Eukaryota; kingdom Metazoa; phylum Chordata; class Mammalia; order Primates; family Lorisidae; genus Loris; species Loris lydekkerianus. The sequence continues at coordinate 62,421 of CAUYPK010146590.1, read as the reverse complement.
TTGTATATTTTGAACGCGGTGATGGGCCAACTTGTTAAGTGTGCTGGCTGGCTCACTGGTGACTGGCAGGAAGCCGTAAGTGAGCGGAAACCAAATCATTTGTGGGGTAGTAGGTGGCCAAAGTAGCCAGAACCAGGCCTTTGTGATGTCTTCAATCAAAACAGTTATTTCAAAAGGTTTTGGCAACTCTGTCTTTCCTTCTAGGGAGATACGATTCCCTGGTGTAATACACATGGGTCTTTGACATTTTGACCTATCATCATGGCCCATGAAAAGCCCTCATTTGACCATATGTTATGGGCTACACAAAGTAGGGCTTAGCAAGTTTTTTTTGTTTTTTTGTTTTTTTTTCTAAATCCCTTTTTCCAAGGTATAATTTAATACAATTAAATTACTCATTTTAGGGGTAAAGCTCAGAGAATTTTGATAAATGTATATACCTGAGTAATCTCTACTAAAATCAAAGCAGGACATTTCTATCACTTCAAAATGTTCCCTCATGTCATTTTGCAATTAACAGTGCCTGATAACCTCTAGAAATCACTGATCTGCTTTCTGTCAGTTTATAATGGTTTCAGGTCTAGCATGCCATACAAGTAGAATCATATGGTATGGACTCTGCTGTACTGGGCCAATTGGTTATCAAGACGTTTTTGACTTTTATTTGTGTTACGTATATCTAGATATCACTTAATTTTTATTCTCATGAAGTTCTCTGCCATAATGTATTTATCCATTTTCCCCTGCTGTTGGATATTTTGGATTTTTCAATGGAAAGGACATAAAGTTTTACAAACAGTGAAGAGAGTTGAGAAGACATAAGGAGTGATTAAGTTAGGAAAGCAATGGAAGTTGGAACTACAGGCTTGAACTTGCACTTCTATAAAGGTAAATATCCAAATAGCCAACATCTACAAATTAAAACTGAAACAAGTTACCAGCATACTCTCAACAGAATGACTGAAATAAAGAACCCTGATAATATCTAGTGGGGATGTAAAATAAACAAAACTCTCACGCCGTCCTTAGGGTTACGAACATTGATGCCACTGTGTTTGAAAAACTGTTTGGCAGTATGCACTAAACACAACATGTTCAAACCTGTGACCTGGCAATTTCAGTCTTAGGTTTCTGCACAATAGGAACACGTACATAGGTGCATCAAAGGATGTGTACTAGGATGTTCATAGCAGGGAGGGAGATGCATAAAATCCAAAGCTGAAAATTATTAATAGTGGAATGAGTAAGTTATGGTAAATTTACATCATAGTGACCATACAGTAATGACAGTGAACACTATACAACTAGAAACAGCAGTACAGATGTTTCATAAACATTATGTTGAGGAAAACAAACAAGACACAAAAGGTAGTTTGTGATCTGTATGTATATATACACACACATACACACACACGCGCGCGCGCGTGCGCGCGCATTTCTAAAATTCACCCTACAGTGTTAGAAGTCAGGATCGTGGTTACTGGGAGGGGGTAGTGATTGGGAACAAGTAAAATATCTGATTACTCAGATGTGTTCAAATTGTGAAAATGAATCAATATATACAGTTAATTCTTTGTGCAATGCTTCTGTGTCATTCAATAAAGACCATCAAAAAATAAAAAGCTCTTTTTACATTTTCAATCTTCCAGTTGAAGATGGTGTGTACATGTGTATGTGTGTAAATGTGAGGAAGTGAGAAATTGTTAGCCAGGCGTGGTGCTAGCCTTGGCTCATAAAATGGGAAGCAGGTGCCTTGCAGTCCCAGTCATTGTCAAGAAGCCCAAAATACAGTAGAACTTCTGCAAGTGGACTGCCTGAGGGACTGTAACAAACTGCTTAAAGGACAAGATAAGGAAGCAGGCCTGCTGTACTGATGCGTACCTCTGGTGCATGTCTGGTCTATGAAAATTAGGTCAACTTCAGGAGGTGGTCAATGTGGGGAGGTGGTCAACTATGGAAGTTTCACTGTACTAATGACAATAGGTTGAGACGTGCTAACCTACTTGTGAATGAAGATACCGGTGATGAATAAATGATCATTGATCATAAAAATTGGTGTGCATCTTTGAAAATGTCTGTAAGAGTTCTGCTCCTCATTTTGGTGACATGAAGAAGGAGGCAAAGCAAATCGAACCCATCATGATCTCCATGAATCCCTCACACTGGTTGGTCTTTGGTCCTGTTTTTTCAAAAAGTTAATTAAGGGGTCAGGAAAACTAATTAAAAGTTTGCCTTCATGGTCACAAACTAAAGGGGGCAATACGAAGGATGATATAAAGTACTCATTCCTCAAAATAATGTTCCTGATATCACTTGAAATAATACTATTAGAGAGGAATTTGTTTCAGTTAAGGTTTTTCATCTATAAAGAAATGGCTCATTTATAAAAAGAATTGTCCATCCTGTGGCCACCAATTCTTTTACCCAATTACATCAGATTTCACCTGGCTTCTAGGGAGCAGGGCGGCTGCTGCCACAACCATGGCTGTTCCTGGGGGCACACAGCCCTTCCTGTCTCTGCTGGTCTACTATGGACATAAAACAGAAACAAATATGACCTTTCCCTGTCCTTTTTTGTCCCTCAATATATCTTTCAATGTTCAAGACATATTGAAACTTTTCAAAAGGAACTGTAAAATTAATTAAAGATAATACAACGTTTTAAATAATGAGCATGCAAAGTATCCATCCCAGCTTCTTTGTTTCGCTTCTACTGCAGGAAACATCTATAGTTCAATGAACAAGAATCCTCAAGTTGGCATCAAAAGACAAGAATTTAAATCCTAAGTCTTTTCTTTAGTGTTGTATGAATTTAGATCATAAGTCCTCACCAGCCTCAGATCCCTCACCCATCAATGATGATGTGAGAGTTAAATGAGATAAGCCATGTGAAGTTCTGAGTTATAAAATGTCCCATGGCCTCTGGAGTGGCACTATTATTGTCTCCTACACTTTGTTAGAAAGGCAATTTGTTGGGCCTATACCCCAGACCTACTGAATTAGAATTGGAAACTCATGGGGTGGCGCCTGACAGTAAGTATTTTAATAAGACCCCAGTGACCAGTGATTCTGACGCTTGCTCAAGTTTGAGATCCTCAGTACTCAGATACATCACCTTCACTGAATGAGAAAACTGACCTTGTCTTCCAAAGCTTTGTTTCACACCCTAACCAGGATGCCTTGCCTTCTCAGAAAGCAGACGAGGAAGCTTCTGCCTTTCCCTCTTGTCTTCTCTCTATGTCTCCCACTACAGGGTGAGATAGGTCAGGGCCACTTCTCGGCATAGACTGGACTCTGTTCTCAGCCTTGTCTCTGGCAGTTTCTACATGTTGATCGTCTGTCTGCTTCCCTATGAGAAAGACCCAAGTGCAGGTCAGGTAGTTAGAGAAGGGCCTAGAAATGTTGACTTCCCTGCAATCTGAGATAGGCAGTGACTCTCATGGTGCTGCCCAGGTGGTGTCTGTTCCACAACCCCGGGCCTTCCTGCCGCAAGTTCTAGATGAGGAAGTGAAGGAGGAAGATCTTCTCCTTTGCCTTTAGGCTCCAGCCAGGTCTCTATCACATACAAAATACCAGATAGCCTCCATCTGGAGGTCAAAATGCTGATACTGGACTAAATTCTTATTACTTGGGTCTGTTCTCAATTAATTTAAACCAAAAAAAAATCATGCCACTGTATGATTAATTGGCATGTCAAACATCAACCATCATTTAGGTGTTCCACAGTAGGCCAATCCTGGAAACTAACTTTGATATTGGCTCTGACGGTGGACACCATCTTTCTTGAAAATCTATGCCAGAGCTCTGTTCCACTCTATTGGTCCAGTCTCAGATGTTCTCACTTTATTCCATTGCCCAGTGTGCTGGAAAATAACTATTTTTCAGTTCTCTTTCATTACAGAAAAGATGCACATACTTCAAGTCCAGTGAATACTCCTCAAGTCTACCCAAGTCCATTTTGAACTTCAGTTCTCAAATCTGTTCACATTTTTAAAAATCCCATTTCTGTTCTTGGTCCCTTCTCTATTTGAATTTTTTGCCATCACAACCTGTCATCAATAGTTGTTTAATAAGCCACTCCAAAGCTTAATGGATGAAAATAAGAATGTTTCCTGCTTATAAATTTGCAATTGAAGTTGGTCATCTCTGCTGCATGTGGCATTGGCTGAGTGTCTTGACTGGGAGCATGAAGATGTGCTTTCAAGATAGTCCACTCACATGGTGGCCAGTGGGTGCTGGCTATAGGCTGAGAGCTCGCTGGAGAATGGTCAGAAGTCTTCATTTCTCTCCTCAGGGATCCCTCCATGAGCTTCTTGGATTTTATTGCAGCATGGTAGCTAGATTCCATGAGTTAACATCCCAAGAGAATAAGCTAAATATATAGCATTCTCAAGACTTATCTTAGGAAATCATATACCACTATACTGTATGGGCCAAGACCCCTGAAAAATCCTGCCCAGATACAAAAGGAGAGTGTGCAGATTCTACCTATAGAATCTTAAGCCTTAAGTTAGGCTTTGAGTTAGATCATGTACTAGGTTAGGCTGCCATTCACTAAGTAATGGCTGAAAGCAAGAAAGCATCCTCAGGTAAAATTCAGTTTAACAGTATGGTATGAACAAAAGTACAGATTTTTTTTTTTTAATTTCATTAATTTTTCTAATAATGTCCTCTTTAGACATTGAGATGTTCCAGTATCTAATCTAAGACCCCACATTGCTTTTAGTTGTTTTATCTCCTTACATCTGTGACAGTTTTTACTTGTCTTTCATGATATTTTCATTTTAAAGAGTACTGCTCAGTTATTTTTAGACTCTCTCTCCATTTGGGTTTAACTGATTTTTTTTTCTCATGACTAAATTGAAGTTATGAATTTTTGTCAAAAAATGCCAGAAGAGTGATGTTGGGCCCTTCTTAGTGCAATATGTCAGAGGTTACATTATGGCAATAACTCTTATAACTAGTGTGAACTTTGATCCCTTTCCAGAGAGCATTTTTAAAGAAGGAGGTGGGAGGAAAAAAAAAACAAAAAACATATAGATTTGATGTGGTAGTAGGCAACTCCACTCAGAAATGCTACTATAAATAGGATGAAAATAATTATAATAAGCCTTCATGTGCCAAGCACAATACTTATCACTTTATTAAAATTAACTAACTGGATATCCAAGATGTGATGATTTCTCAGGGCCTTCATATCCATGACCTTGTAGGGAATTTGTTTGGTAACAGAGCCAACTTGTGAGTGTCAGCATTCATCTTGTGGGGCTCCAGGAAATCAGAGTGGAAAGAGGCCATGTCTAGTGGGAATTTGGGGGTTGTACATAGCACCTCATTTTTAAGTTAGCTGAACCCTTGCTACTGAAACTTATGCCTTGAGTGCATGGAGCTTCCCTTACATTTTTCCATTGAGAGGCAGCCTGGCTGGTAGGGTTTGTGTCCCAGAGACCTGGGTGTGCTTGCTAGTACCCTCATTTACTACCACAAAAGGAACCTTCCTGTGATAGTGCTGAGTGGTTTCCATTCTATTAATAATCAATAAGTGGGATACAGTATTCAAAGAGCAATAGCATGGTGTGGAAAGCCAGCAGAAATTCTCAGAATTGTACTTTTATCTCCAAATGTCAGATCTGCCGCTTTGCAGTTGGATGACTCTGGGTAAGTTATAAAACTCACAGCATCAATTTCTGGAAAATGTAGGGAAGCATTCCTAGTATGTAAGGTCTAATAACAATCATGTATAGAAAGTTCTTGGCATAGCACAAATAGGAATACAAAACCAGTAACCTTTATTTTTATTACTGTTGATCACTTCCTTAGCCAGTTAGTTCCAAGGTCTTCTGTCTATAGTTGGCCTCTTTCCAGGCAAAATCCTCCCTCTGGGGTATCCTCATGAGGGAATTCAAGCACGTGGGTTCTTAGCTCTTCAACTGGGTTCCTGAGAAGAACTGAACAATTCAAGGGAAATTCATGGCTCTCCATGCTACAAAGGATACAGCAGCAGTGAAAACATTTTTTTTTTTTTTTTTTAAATAGCAGAACCCTTGGAATCAAGACAAAGAGAACTTTCTTATGACTCAGCAGTGATTAGGCTTCAGACTCTCAGAATGTTTGCAAACTTCTGTATTCTCTATGGATACACAGGTATTGGTATGTTTCTAAAGGAAGAATCAATGCAGAATGTAGGCAGTTTGGCAATGTCTACTTGCCAAGATGATTAATATTTTATGACAACAGTTGAACTGGAATGAATTTTCCTTCTTGTCATATAATTGCTGGAGGTATTTCAAAGTGGAAGGAAAGTCCTGGTTTAAAATAAAACAAAGCTGTTGATGAGAATATCTTCAGCAGACTGGAGTTTGGGTTGAGGATAACTCTTCTGAAAGTGAGGGGATACAAGTTTTGTAAATTGACATGTCTTTTATACAAATGTGTGACAATAAACCATGGTGTAGTGTTCACATTCTTTTGATTGTAGCATAAGTCTGCAGGGAAGAAGAAGGAGACTTAGGTGTTAAACCTCCCTTCTGTCATTTACTTGTTATCTGACATTGGGAGGGTAGCTGTACCTGCCTTGCTTTTGGTTGTCTAATCTGGATATTTGTAAGAATAATCTCTATGTATCCACATGCTCGGGATATATTGTGTGCAACTTCCAAAGGACTTCCAAGTGGCCAACAGATGCACATAGAGAGTGTTTAATAAACACTTGATGAGTTTAGTGGAATTTAGTCTATGCTTGGCATGGGTGGCTTGGGCATGTCTCTGGGATTTCCCTATAAAATGAAAGTGCTGGGTACTAGTGATTGCCAAGGGTTACTCTACCTCCAGATGTCTCTGTATCTTGGCATGTGTGCCTCTGCCCTCTAATGTACATTATGAATGTTTCCCATGGCTGCCAAGTTTTCTAAAGCACTGGTCACCTGGTCTTGAGGGTGTTTTCAGATTGAAAACCTCATGCAAAACTCAGTGAAATGAAATAAATGGCCATTGCTCTTTAAAAAAATTTTTTTAGTAGTCAGAGGAAACTGTTAAAACAAAGAGGTACTATTTTTTCATAGATCAGACTGACAAACACTGGAAAGAATGATTGAACTTCACATGGATGAGCAAGTTGGACTCATATTGTCACGACTCTTCTGGAGAGTAAGTTGGCACTGCATGTCAACAGCCCTAAAGAAACCCCAGAAATTTCATTTGGCTCATGCCTTCTAATGTATTGTAAGGAAATGATCACTCAAGTAGACAGACTGCTTTCTGCTGAGTTGTTACACTATTAAAAACTCTAAATCTAAATGTTAATAGCATCATACAATGGACTTCTACTGTAGCCAGTAATGATAACTATATGCTAAAAAAAAGGAGTAGGTCAAAGTGTGTATAAAACCAGCACTTGTACCCCATAATTGCATTAATGTACACAGGTATGGCTTAATAAAACAATAAATAAATACAAAAATTAAAAAAAAAAAAAGAAAACCTCATGTCATGTCTGTCATTTTGTAACCTCCAGTTCACTAGGTACCAAAAGCTCCCTAGGAAAATTCAAATAATGGAATATGAAGTTTTCACTTCAGCTGCATTTTAAACAACAATGATCAAAAGTATTTTATTTAATCAAATGAGACTCTATTTTATCTCTCTCCAAGCAGTTATAAATCCTAAATATCTCAAGGGACTTTCCTTTGAGTCTCCAAAAACATTAACTTCAAACTAAAGTTCAAACCTACAATACAAGTGAGAATTACAACGTAAACAAGTCCAGCAAAGATAAACCTTAAAAACAGGTTTTACAAAGAACATTCTCAGAGAAATGTTTCTTAAATCATGACAAGTCTCTGGTCTGGGGATGTTACAATACTCAATGTATATGTTTCTCTATCTTCATAGAGGGTAGAATTCTTTCAATCACTCACTGATAAATATTTTTAGCTTTAAGAATGTCACAAATTAAAATTGCTTACAGGGAAGGCTGGGTACAGTGGCTCACATATGTAATCCTAGCACTCTGGGAGGTCTAGGCAGGTAGATTGTTTGAGTTCACAAGTTCAAGACCAGCCTGAGCAAGAGTGAGACTCTGTCTCTACTAAAAATAAAAAAATTAGCCAGGCATTGTGGCAGGTGTGTGTAGTCCCAACTACTGAGGAGGCTGATGGAAGAAGCTTGCTTGAGCTCAGGAGTTTGAGGTTGCTGTGATGATGACACTGCGTTCTACTTAGAATGAGAGAATCAAATGCTGTCTTAAAAATAATAATAATAATAAAACAAGATAAATAAAATAAAGTAAAATAAAATAGCTTACAACAATCATCAGCAAACATTTCAAATGCTATGCTGCTGCTTTTCAAAGTGTATTACAGTGCATTCATTTCCTAAGACAACTGTAATAATGCACAGCAGACCAGGTGACAGTTCTGGAGCTGGAAGTCCAAAATCATGGTGTCAGCAGGGCCATGCTCTCTCTGAAACCTGTAAGGGAGAATCTGTCATTGCTTCTCCATAGCCTCTTTGGTTTGCCAGCAGCTCTTGGCACTTCTTTGCTTGCAGCTGCAGCACTTCAACTTCTGCCTTCGTCATCATGGGACACTCTCCCCTCTGCAGCTCTATTTCCTTTATCTTATAAGGACACCATCTTTATTGACTCAGGGCCATCACTATGCAGCATGATCTCATCCTAACTACTCAAATCTCCAAAGACCCTACTACCAAATAAGATTAGGTCATCAACATATCTTTTTGAGGGGCACACAGTTCAAAACATAATATTCAAATACTTGGAAACACCTGTTCATTAGAAGCAAACTAAGCTAAGTACATTTTGTTTTTCCAACAAAATGGAAAAGCAAAAAAAGTAAATGGTGGTTACATTCTGGCTGGCTGACATATTTTATACAGTTACCTCAGAACTAGGACACACTTTGAAGGTACAGTAAAGATATGCGTGTTGATATTTTTGTCCAGGGCATGTACCTTTCCACACGAATTTGTTGTATGTATGCTTACATTAGACTCTTCTTGAAAACTCCAATGGCATAAAGAGACTGCTGTTTCACAAAGGCTGGTACTCCCCTGTTGGACTTTCTAGTTGTAGAAGATTCTTCTTTTGAGTATAAGTCTGCTGGCTAGAATAGCCCAGCTATTGCCAGTAATCTTCCAGAGGTATCCAACCTTTTTTTTTCTTTTTTCTGCTGCACATTAGAAGAAGAAAAGTTGTCTTGGGCCACACATTAAAAATGCAAACAGAAAGGAAAGGTGGTAAGCAAAACAAAACAAAACAAAACAAAAAAACAATAGCTCATGCATAATTTTCACAATAATGATGTGATAGCACAGGCAAGCCCATAATCTGCATGTTGCCCATGGGCTGCAGTTTGGACAACCCTGCACTAACCCATGGCCTGGCAAGGTCTCCCAGTCCTTTCTGACAACACCACTGATATCTGATGACAGTTATGAAGGCTGTATTATTTTTTATCTTCTGATCCACACAAGTCAGCTGCTCTAGGACTTGGTGTGGACTCTTCTGAAAGTTACCCTAAGTCTACGTTAGCCAGGTATAATGTGGCCAGAAATCTGTGCAGAAATGGGGGCTCAACATAGCTAACAAACCCCTTCCTGTGTCTTTATTTTCCTTCGCACTGTCACATGCAGCTCTCATTTTCATTGACATGTGCAGTATTGAACAATGTACCCACCTCTTCTTCAGCTTGCATTATAACTTATTATTCTAGTTTTCCTCTTCAACTCTCTGACCACCTTTCACTACTTCCTTTCTTCCTTCTTTGGTTTCTCTTTCCCCTCCAATGAGAAATTCAGTGTATGATGTGACATACGTACATACCTAATTCCAACTACCCCCACTGTGCTAGAGAACTTTATTTGTTTATAATATAATCAATTACCCCTACTCCCATTCCCTCTTCACACTTCCTCACTCCATTGATTTCAGGCTTAGCCATTTGATTTGCTTTGGTGAATAGAACACGAGTGAACATTACTCAGGCCATTCCTGAGCGCAGATTCAAATGTGCTTGTGTGGTTGGCTCTGTGTCTCCCCTTCTTCTGACCTTTCATTATAAGAACACTGTGTACTAGATGCACACGTGGCCTTGAAGAGAGTGACACAGTCACAGACAAGAGGTACACCTGACTCACAGGAAACGTGCTGTGTGAGCAGCAAAAGGTTTTTGCTGCTATAAGCCACTGAGACTGGGGGGCTGTTTGTTATGAGGCATAATTAGCTGAACAATGAAAAACGCAGCCACTCTCAAGTCTACCAGGGCCTATCGCTTGTACCACACAGCCCTTACTTCTAATTGTATGTTTAGAATCAGATACAAATTGTATCTTCAATTCAGTTTGTTTAAAAATTAACTCGTTGGAGTTTTACTTTTTTTCCTCTCTCTAAGAAGTTCGTCTTTCTAACTTCCCTGTTTCTCTAAGTATGACCTTGATGCTTGGGGTGAGTTGGACTTCAAACCTTGGAATCAGCTTCCACTCTCCCTCTTTCTTGCTACTTCCACATTTAGTTAACTGCAAAGACTACAGAACTTTTTTTTATTTCAATAAGTACTTAGGGAAACCTACTATATTTCTGGCAGGGTCCTTGTCTCTATGGGGTATAAAGATGAGTTAGACATAGCCGCTGCCCTCAGAAAGGTTTCAGTCAGTTCTGGGAGCAGAACAGGATCATAAAGATGATTTCAGCAGGGTACAATTCATGCTGTGATAAAATTATCTTGTAGGTGGAGAGGAGAGGCACTTAACTTAACATGGACACTCACAGAAGGATGCCTGGGGGAAGAGGTTGACTGAGCTGCCTTTAAGGAAAGAGTGAGCAGTGTTGAGGGAAGGAATGACCAGGACGTGGCAACCACACAAACTGTTCCGAGGAGAACCAGGAAGATGATACTGAGTGTGACAGATTTGGGAGCTACCTGTGGTGCAATATTGTTTGAGCACAAACAATGTTTGGGCCATGGGAAATGTTATACATTCTGTCACACAGGGAAGGGAGGCATGATCACATCTTGCATTCATAGTGAAGGTAGATTATTTTTATTTTAGTTAAAACATAAAATATTATATGGAACTATTATATGCCAACTGTCATTTTAAGTACTACACAGAGTGGCCATAAAATTTGTGTGCGATTTTAAATTTAAAAAATTTAAATTTAATTTTAATTTTTTTCTTGATTTTAATTTTTAATTTTTTAATTTAAAATAGCACATGAACTTTATGACCACTCTGTATATAATATGTATTACTTATAATATATAATCTAATTTAACTATATATAATACATAGTACTTAGAATATCTATACGTATGTTTATATTTGCTCATTTAACTTTCCAAACAGCCTAGGGTGATTTCCCATTTTACACAGGAAGAAATAGAGGCAGACAAAAAGACCTGAAGAAATTTGCCCATAACCATTTATCTAAGAAGTGTGAGAGTCTGGATGTGAACCTGGAAGTCTAGGTTCAAATTCAAATGTTGAGCCACTACCCTGTTTTGCCATGGCTAGCTGATAGTGACTAGATGGAAGGTGGGTACACAATGTTAGATGAACTAGGTAGGGATGATATGGTGGTCATGAGGCTAGATTTAGGAAATGTTTATGTAGTTATAGAAAGAGAACTTGAGGTTTCTTACCAGAGAACGGAGTGATGCTGGACTTGGGTTTGGGTGAATGCCTGTCCTTGTAGGTGGTGTCACGAGTGAAATGGGGAATATAAGAGAAAAGTAGATTTGGGAGGGACATCAAAAATTCTGTTGGGGATATGCTGAGTAGAGGAAGCCAGATGAAAGGAGGTTAATAATTGAATTAGAGACAAAAAGGTAGAAATGGCAAGTCCCTATTATCACCATGGCAGTGGCTGCACTTTCATCTAATACCTGAAGTACATGATGGTGACCTCCTTACAGACTCCCCCCAACCACTGTCTCTCCCTACACCAACAAATTCTGCAATCTATGAAAGTTCGATTCTAATTATGTTCTTTTCCACTTCAGCTTTTCCAGGGCCCTCACTATTCACCCTTTACATCCTTAATCTGGCTTCAAAATCAAGCTGCACCTACTTTTCTGTTTTACCCTCATCCAGAGCCCTATGCAAAGTCCACCATTCAATTTCGTGGTCCCACTTGCCCCTTGCCTTTCTGTGGTTTTGTGTCTCTGTGTATGTCACCATCCTCTCCCTGAATTTCACTTAGACCTAACCAAGTGAAACTTGCCGTTATGTAAAGACTCACACAAAACATCCTTTCTTCTGTGAACCTTCCCTAATTACTTGAGCCAGAGTGGTCTTTCCTGCCGCTCAACTCCCAATGCTGGATGCAGTTGACACGTCACCTGGAACAGGCTCACCCACAGTGGCTATTTCCCATTTCAAGACCAAAGCACTTATGGCACATTACACATATATATCCTCTCCCTATTTATAAGTGCGTATTAAATGAATTACATTCATCAAGATCAAGGTAAAAGAAACATGGCTTTTCATGCACAAACTTAAAAATAGTGTGCCTTTCAGCTTTACAGACAAGAAGCCAACTTTTTCCTACTCAATCTTGTTGAAAGATTTGCCAGCCACTCTTGTTTATGCCTTTATTACCTCAAACATGCTATGGGAAGGAGGTGGGAGGGAGATGGGAGGGGTGTTACTTAACCATATTCTCTTTCACAAAATATTAAAAGCTGTATATGATCACTACGGTTGTTCAGCTTGTGAAGAAAATATAATCAAAAAGGAGTAATGTGACAGCAGACACAAGAAAGAGAAGGAGAGAACATTAACTTTCATCCACATTCTCAAGATCAAATATTTGTGGGCCATGTCAACCCTAAATTCTCCCTTTCCTCAAAATATGGCAGACATGTTGGTGGTATCAGTCATCACAAACCAAGACGCACATTGGCTGAAATGTTGCATGGGTGGCTGTTTTGCGTGTTCATTTTAGTTTTCAAATGTCCATGAACAGTCTCCCAGAGCCATATCATAAATGACATGGGGAAAGAGATTTATCTCTCTGTGGGGTCTATGTTATACCTACAGAGTGAGGATTTAGAGGAGCTGCTTCTTAGATGTTTGCTGTATGAATCACAGTTATCCTAACCGCCCACGCATGTTTCTTAGCGTCAGAACCTTCTTGGGAGAAAAAAAAAAAAAAAGATATACCAAGTGAAACAATCATCTCTTTCATTATGTATTTTAAATAAAATGTTGGGCAGGAAAAACATGAACAAATTCTACTTCAAAACAAAAAAAGAATGTATCATTTATTTTTATCTTGAGCTGTTCCTGGGGAAGCGGTGTGTTGTGTGTGTTTGATTCAGTTCAAGTTTTCTACATTTATAGCAGTGCTGAAGAAATTTCCTTTTCCACATCTGTATTTAAATGAGGCCACCAGCTAAAATCAGGTTTCATTATCCTAAACCTCAGCTCACACTTAATGAAAGAGCTGGTATAAATTATTCACTGAATGTCATACTTCTGGTTTTAAATTCAATATATTGTGATACACACAGTACATAATTTAAGAGGCGGACAAATTACAGTATGGCACCTGCCCGTGCTTCTACAGTTGGTCATTTTCTGCTGCCTAGGTTAAAACCTCCCTCACATCAATATTTTAGCAGAGACCCTTCAATTCCTCTTTTTTAAAACAAGCCAATATTCAAAAATCTACACAGGAAAGCAATCCGTTTAACATAGGACAAATCTCGTATGCTGAATGATTTAACAGTCCCACTCTAAGCTTCAATAAGCCACTGAAACATGTTGTGAGCAGACGGATCAAATGTGAGAACACAAAATCTCCCCAACCAGCTTCACCCTGTTTCCTTTGCTGTCTTTGGGTCACTGCTCATGGTGTGTTCAATTTTTTGGTTTGCACTTAACCCCTAGTCTTCTCCCCTCTGTGGGCCAGAATCCACTCAGCCTGTCTTGCTGGCTACTTTGCTCTTTCTCCCTCCTCTGTTTTCTTTCCCATTAGTTATTATTTATTAGTCTCCAAGGTGCAGCTCAGGATTTTTCATGGTATTTCTACCACTTCCTCCAGCCCATTTGGTCACTCCTGAATGTTTGGAGGGGAGTATTAGGCTTTGACGTGCCCTGTTATGTGGATCTGGAGTGGTAGGCTGGAAAAGCTATATGATTACCAGTTCCCTGGCGTGGTTTCCACTCAGCTTTTTTGGCCAAGAGGGACTGGTTGAAGAGGAAGTGTGGTTCGATGCTTAGAACACACGGTGATAGAGGAGGCTGGGCCCCGGCTCTCTCAACCAACTCCATGTCTGAAATCAATGTGCCCCTTAAGAAATTTCTATTTGTTCTCTTTCTCTCTCAAGTCAAATTAAGAAAACTTTTCATCACTGACACCCTCTTACCTGGCAAAAAAGTATGCAAGATAGGCAACAATTTGCTGAGGCTGCAAGGAATTAAAACTAATGGTTTTAAGGCGCTTTGCCATTCTGAGTTGAGAGTTTCATTTTATCATTCCTTGGAGAATGATAATTTAATTTCTCATGGGAGCATTATCAGACAGAGCTGGGATCAGTGGAAACAGTTTTTATTCCATCTTCCTTTTTCTATCTGCAATTATCTTGTATTTTTTTAGAGTAGTGTTTCCAGAATTTTATTTTATTTTATTTTTTTTATTGTTAAATCATAGCTGTGCACATTAGTGCAATCACCTGTACCCATTCTAAGATGCACCATTTTAATTGGCACATGCATTACCTGGAGATCTTGTTAAAATCCTGATTTTGATTCAGTACATCTGGGCAAGGTACCACATTGCTAGGAAGCTCCTACTGAAGCTGATGTGTCTGGTGTTGAGACCACAACTATTGTGACCAGGTGTTACTCTCCAGCACCCCCTTTCCCCAGCTGTTCCTTTTTCTACCACATCTGGACCACCCTTTCCAGCCAGCATTCCTCCTCTATCCACTTTTGATCTAAACTCACTGATCCTCCATTCTATTGTCTCAGATCCTCTGTGCTGTGTGGTCATAATGGGTATAGTAGTTTCATAGTTCCAAAACATACTTTTCAACCCTTGCATTAAAAAAAACAACAAAAAAACCCTTCATTTCTCTTTGACATTAATGACTCCACCACCACCTCCCTGCCCCTGTCATTGGCATCTGTGATCTTACCCATCCCAGTCCTTTGGTGGAAATTAGCACTTGAATCATAACCATCATCACCCATCCATCTCTTGTGATCAGGATACAATACTGACATAGTCTGCCTATTCAATACCTGCCATCACAATTTCTTTACCTATTTTTTTAAAATACAAATTAACTTTACCTCCACTTAACTGCAGCTACCACTCCAAGAGCCACACCATTGACTTGGCCGCTTTCCACAAATGTTATGTATCAGAGAACTTAAACACTGATATCCTACTCCATGACCTCCTGTCCTTTCCAGTCTCTTCTGCTCTTTCAATGCCTCCTTCCCTGGTGTCTCCACTGTCTCTTGACCTCTGGCCTTTGCAGACATGGCCTGGGTCTCCTATATGATCATCACAACTCTTTTCTCACAACCACACTCAATTTCCTTATGTTTTTATTTTTATCTTCACTGCATCTGGACCCATGCCATCATCTGCATTATTTTTCCTATGTCTGGGAAACTGACCATGGTTAGATAAAAATCACCCAGTTGTGCCAACTGGTGCCACCATGAGTGCATTGTCTTAACCTCCCCCCACACTCGCACGACTCAATCATTCATTCACTCACAGTTGCTCAGTTCCATAAGCCATTCTTCTGAACTATTGCCTTCTCCTCAGACCCGTGATTCAGCTCAAGCCCGTGGCCCCCATCTACCTGAAAAACCCTGATTTTAGTACATTAGAGAAGCCCTCCCAGGTGAACATCTTCTGTCTTCCATTCTCTGTAAATTACCTTCATCCACACCCATGTTCACCTGCTTCTTCCTACACCTTCTCAGATGACGTGTCCTTATCACCCATGCCCTGATCCTCCTCATCTCTTGTTCCTTCCAAGCTCACATCAATTACTTCCATCAGCTTCATCTTCAATCTCTGCCTCCCTTGGACCTCCTTTCCCCACATCTGCAACATGCTATGTGTCCTTCTTCAGCCTCCCCTCCCATAGTCTTCCTTCTGGTTTCCATTCTTCTCATGCAAAGTGTTGTTTTATACTACGGTAAATTTGCTGAAGCTGTCTTTAACTAAAATATTCTTTCTCTGCTTTACGGTCTGGAAAATTTCTCCTCATCTTACAAGATTGAAACTGGCTACTGCCTTCAAACAGGCTTCCATGACTCCTGATCTTTGCCACCTTGCTTCCAACTTGCCATCCACGCCTTAAGGATGCCATAGTAACCTTATTTTATTTCCTGCATTTGATCATATTATCTACTTAGGTGCTTGTGTCCCTTGTAGACTAGGTGTTTATTGAAGGCAAATTCTTGCCTTATTTGTTTGTGTCTCATAAATGTGTAGAATAGTGCATGGAATAATGTGGTTGAGACATAAATATTTCTTGAATGAGTGAATTAATGAATAGAAATTACTCATAAGATAAAAGCATTATCATACATGCCACCTTATTTTCCAATGGCTTTATTTCATAGACCTCTTTTGGAGCACATATGCATGTTTACAGGGCCATTTATATTTACATAACAGCCATTTACATTTTAGTGGTCTTTTTTTTTTTTTTTTTAATGTCTAGATACGCATACTTTACCCAAATAAGATTATACTGGGCAGAGCTTTTTATTCCTCATTTTTTAATTTATAATGTGTTTTGAAAAATAAACTTTTTCAGGTCATTAAATATTCTTCTACAATATCATTTTAGTAAAGCTTAATATTCCACTGTTCAATTTAGCCAATACCCTAACATACATATAGACTCATTGTCTTCCCTTTTCACTGCAATAAACATCCTTTTAGACAGTTTTGCATACTTTCATATTTCTGAACACTCAGATTCTATAAAACTCCTTGAAATACACCTTGAAAATACAGCAAATTAATACATCTTTTCTCTGTGTTTAGTATTAAAATAATTACTGGCCAACCAACAATCTACGGGAAAATTGCTTAGAAGATTAAGTTTCTCAAAATGAGGTTATACTTTTACCTTTAAACATATACTACTTGGTCTCAGTGGGGACTAGATGAGAGAAAAGTAAAAATCAAATCAAACATCTTTTATATAGATAATGTAAAGCTCACTTTTAAATAATAATATAGATGACACAACTTTTGACATAGCAACAGCTATTTATTGAGTTTGTCTTAGGCACTATGCTAAATGATTTACACACATTATGCTGTTGAATCCTTATGACAGCACTTGAAAGGCAAATATCATAATTTTGGAGATGAAGAGCTGAAGATCAGAGAGGTTAAACATACACCTAACATCACATACCTGGAAGGTTGCAGTGCTAGTTTTTGAAACAGCCAGGCTGGCTGGCTGAAAGATGCATGCTCTGTGTGCCATATTTGACTTTCACCCTGGCGCCTGCCTGCTCTTTCCTAGTCCCTGGCCTCTCCCCTTCCCTCATCCCATTCAGGCTTTTTCTTGGCTTCTATGACATGAGAACTCTCCTCTTTCCTTCCTTCTCCTGCTTCAGAGCACTGAAGTGTAGCATTCTCTTTTATATCTGCCTCTTTAATCTACAACACATGATGATTATTTTTAAAGGTGCTCAAGTGTTGAGAGAATCCATCTTTTAATAATCATTAAGTAATGAAGTGCTACTGAACACTATCTGCCTTCAATAATTGAGACTCCTCAGAAACCAAGTATTCTGTGGGTTGTTTTCACTATAAACACAGTTCAACACAGTTCATTAGAAATGTTGACCAGGACTAGGCCCTTTCCTTCTTCCTTAGTCACTAGCAACAAAGGAAGTGTAGAGTAAATTCTGCTTGGGCACCTTTATCAAGGGATGCATGAAAAGCCACGACCGAGGCTAATTAAAAAGCCAAGGGGGATTGAGGCCTGGCATGTGTGACTCTGTTAGAAAGTCCTCTGTGGATGTCAGAGGCGAAGCAAATGGACATCTTCTTTACCTGTCAACAAGGAGACAATTTACTTTATCCATGTATCTTCGGAGGGTGCCACAATCCAATCTCTAGATTGGATTTAGGAAAAAATTGAGTCAAGAATTTATTTTACAATAAAATTCTTACTTCAGTCTTAACTGAATTCTTACATGACTTAATGCTAAATATTTATCAGGGTTTTTTTTTTTTTTTTTAAGGACCATCATTATTTCCTAACTCTGTCCCTCTCTCCTTGGTCTGTGGTGTTAAGGTATGGTTGTAATGTTAAAGACATAATGCTTTGGGTAACAATTCTTAATTCTGAAATTTAATTTACACAACCCACATTCAAAGCCTGCATTCACTTGCCAGAAGCATCTCATCCAAATATATTTTAAAAAATCTGTAAACCTAATAAATAGTCAAAGAATGCATACACATGTGTGCCTTAAAAGTAATAACATCTGACCAGAGAAAAAGTTCAGATCATTTTGAATTGTTTGAACATTTATTAAGGGTCTAAATTCTCCTTCCTTGTGTATTTTTTGTATATAATTCTATGAATGCTTTTTCTATTTGTTAGTGTTGATCTTTCTTTCTTTCTTTCTTTCTTTCTTTCTTTCTTTCTTTCTTTCTTTCTTTCTTTCTTTCATGCTAACGAAAGAGGGAGTCATGTTGTAGAATTTTATATGATCTCCCAGAGGGCTAATTTATCATTAAGAAACATCTTTTGATTTGTTAAATGCCTTGTACTTCCAGGATGCAATTGAGTCTATTTCAATTTATAATTCACTTTTAAACCTTTTGACTTTAACCTTGTTTTCTGAAATAAATGCATACAAAACAATTCCTTTTTTGGTTCAACTCAGAGAGTAAGCACCTTCTCAAGAATACATGTAAAGCAATCTTCCCAGACCAAGGTGAGCAGAGATCTCCTAAATACCTGTGGGTGAAGGGAAAGACAGATACTCGTGGAGGACACTTGCACACGGGGAGTAGGAGGATTTTATGGAGAAGCTACTATAGGGAATAAAATACGAAGCAAAAGCAACTCTTCAGATCACAGGATCCCTGGAAGTTTGTCTCCCTGATAACAGTTGGTGTTTGAATTAAAACTAGAATGCCTTACACTTTACCCCAGGGGTTAAACCCTCTTTCTCAGTATAAACAGGGCCTATCAGCCAGTGTTCTTTTTTCCATCTGAGGTTAAAATATTTCAATTGTGACATCACCCTTGGTTGTTGAGGAAAGGATTAGGTTATCTCAAATAAAGGCTATCACCCTGGAATGAAACGATGGAGCAAACGAAAGGAGGGGAACAAAATGCTTATTTCCTTCAGAAATTCTTAGCTTTACGTGTGGAGTACAATAAAGATGACCTATGGAGAAGCAGGCTGTGGTTCAAGTTCCTGGGAGAGGTTAGAAAAGTAGCAAATTAACCTGTCTGATACCTTATCAGTCCATTTTGAGTAATCAACTAAGTTAACATTCTTGCCTTTCTCAAATCATTAAATCATACACCGTGGACCCGGAAATCTCCTAGTTCCTCCAACATAAGGTATGGCTGGAATGTGAGGAAACTGTCAGATTAGAAAGACTTTTCCCAACAAAGGAGAGTTAGCGATTCCTTTGGAACTTTAACCCTTTTTAATCTGAGCAAAGTCCTTCCCAGCTAGATCAGCAAGGTAAATTGTTCCTGAGCCGTGACACTGTTTGATGGGTTAAATTGGAATCCAGTGGAATTGCACTAAGTTCCAAGAGGAACAATGCTACACAAAATGCCAACAGCTCGCTAAGCCTTAGAATGTCACGCACACACTTACACAATACAGGACAGAAAAATGTGTGAATCTTGGGTTCGTTCTTCATGATTTCAGTTAAAGAGACACAGGAGGGACTGGCTTGTAGATAATCTCCTTTCTACCTGTCCTTTCTTCTTTAACCAAGACCGTACTTTGGAGGGATTAAATGAACGATGTTTTAATTTCAAACACCAGCTGTTCTTGCTTCAGCTCCTCCACATCTCTGAGAAATTCATCACAAAGAAGGGAGAGACCAAAACCTATTAGAAATAGCAGAGACATCAACAGCAAATTTAAGAACTGCCGCACTGTGCCCAGGCAAACCTATCAAGATCTTTCTATTCATTCCTCCTGTACCCTCTAATTCCAGCACACAGAGCTAGCAATAGGGTATGTACCACAGGCTTGAATATGTCCCAGAGGTCAGTAAGACTTCTGACTCCCTGCCATGCTTTGCAGCTAGATGAGATTCGCTAAAATTTGATATCAAGGGCGACTCTGAAAGGAAGACAAATAATTAGAGTTCAACCCAAGAGGTTGAACTTTTTGCAAATAGGACCAATGCTTTATATATGTTTGTGTCCCTTTCAGATGATCAGCAAATGTCTGGCACACACCCCTCCTTAGCATCTGGCAGGAGGTGGATGGAGGCTTCTCCACTTTCTACTGGGAGGTGGACACACGAATCAGTTGTGTGAGCATCTGCTTGGGGTTACTCCACCAGCCAGTCCAGCATCCCACCTGCAGAGTCACCTACCTCAGCTCTGACCACTACAGAGAGCTTATTAGAAGTCTCCCCACCAGCCACGGGGCAGATGCCTGGATGGTGCTCCTTAAACACACATGGTCTGCACTAACGTCTTCCTCTTGCACATTCTTAATTTTGCCGTTCTGCTCCCCAAAGAGCTATACTTTGAGAACTCTGGGGTTTCAGTTTAAACCAGAAAAACCACAATCCTGGCACTTTTCTGCCTAAATTGCCCACTTTCAAACCTCATTCAGCACATCCTAGAGGTTGAGATATTGAATTCTGCCCGAATTCCTCTCCCTGCCCCACCCTTCAGAAATGGTTTCTGCTACCCTTGGCTCTGTTTTCTAAATCACCTCAGAACATGGTGGCTTAAAACAGCAATCATTACATCGATCATGGCAGGGCTGAGTGGAACGGCTTGTCCATGTGTCACATGGTGATGGCAGGACTCAGAGCTACACTGAAATGGTGGCTGAGCTGGTCTGGGCTGCACTGTCTGGATGATCTAATATGGCCCTGATGCTGGCTGCCCTCTGGAACACTTTGATTCTCCTCCTCATAGCCTCCTCTCAAGAGGGCTCTGTCTGGTCTCTCATCCTTGAGGGCCCCTTTCTCCACCTGCTCCCTTTCCCCAGCAGGATAGCCTGAGCTTTTTCACCTAGTATCTCAGAGTAGCAAGAGTTAAAGCAGAAACTACAAGGTCTCTGAGTTTGGAAATCCCAGAGCATCCCTTCTGCAGCATGGTGACACAAGTTCAGTGCAGACTCAAGTGATATGGAAGTAGACTCCCCTGCTGATTGTAGATGCAGCATGCATGTGGAGATTTCAGAAGAGTTAGGATTTGTCATCTCTGCAGACACTCTCCAAAGGACCCCATGGTTCGCTGCTCCTTGCAGCCAGGCCTATATGCAAGGCAGGCCTCAAATTCTTGCTCTGCCCAATCTCAGTTTCTCTCTTCACCATACCAGGTATGTAACATGCCTTAGCTAACCCTTACCCACTCAAGATATGGCCTGGGCACACCCTCCCATATACATAACTACAGAGTCACTGTCCACGGGATGGAAGGGGAGCTTGAAGCTTGTGCCTGTCAAAGATCCATACCATTTTGTAAAAGAACTATAGTGGAAAGTAATTTCCATTCTTTCTCCTTAACTTCAGCCTGATCTTCAGTCTGGATCACCTTGCAGACATTTTTATAGACATAAGTAAATGGGTCCTATCCAAATTTATTCTCCCAACTCAGAGCTTAAGGGCCCTTTTAACCAGCTCTGTAGGTCCCTGCCCTGTTCTAAGATCTATGGTGTCAGCTTGCACTACCTGTTCTTTTTCTAATGTCTATCTCTTGGTTAAAATGTCTGTGTTGCTTATTGCATGGGGTGGAGAACAGGAAATAGTAACTGATTAGAATATGTGGGTTCAGCCCCACCTTGACACTGACCCTTTGTTCCCCACCCAACCTTAGGCCAAATTCCAAGAGATGATCTTTGTTCTATATTGAGAAGGGCTATAAGTGACACACCCCTTAGGATGCTTTTCTATACCCACAAGGGGGTGAAAGGTCACATACTTTATTTGTGCCTTAGACTTTGGTTCAGCAGTTGT
Source organism: Loris lydekkerianus (assembly GCA_963574355.1). Classification (NCBI taxonomy): domain Eukaryota; kingdom Metazoa; phylum Chordata; class Mammalia; order Primates; family Lorisidae; genus Loris; species Loris lydekkerianus. The sequence continues at coordinate 40,217 of CAUYPK010146590.1, read as the reverse complement.
GATTGGATGAGGATCATGGGATAATAAAAAGTCAGGATGACATCAAGGAAAGCACAAAACACAATTAAATATGATCACAGTATGTGTATCAGAAAATAATATGCCTACTCAGCTCATAGACACATCCATACTGTATGTAAATTTCACTCACAGTTTTGCTCAGAGACACACAATTCCTCTACGTGAGTTCATGTGACACAGTGGTTCTTAAAAGTCACAGATTGTGACAGAAATATGATGAAAGGATGGGGGGTGAACTATTTCCCCAAAGAAACACATGAGTGGATAACATTTTATTTCAGGTCATTTGCTTATCCCTGTGTTGAATCCATGAACTTGTAAAGAGTTTTAGAAGAAACAGAAGGGGGCCTTGTAAGAACTCTTGAGGGAGATGAAGATCAATTTAGAGTAATTTTATTGTGAAGTATGTGGTTAGGACTCATGCATCCTCTCTAAGCATTCCATTTTAATTAATGTCTCATGTGGTTCCTACGACGTAGGTGACCTTCTGCTATTTGGTCATCTCCACCTTTCTTTCGAAAGATCTGATGGAAGTGTCCTGTAATAATCACGCAGTTTTTCAAGCTAGTGCCTCTTCCTTCGGGGCGGGTTGGGGGGGGAGTCCTCTTCATCTACACCTCACATGCATCATAGCTCTGAGTTTTGTAAGAGGAGGATCCTATCCTGGAGGGTTTTGGTGACAATCTAATTTTCACATGAGCGTGATAAACTGAAATTACCAGTTGCTGTACATTCTGTCTATTGTCCAAAGAGACTCACAATCTTCTAAGGAAACAGAAATGAATCCACAATAGGTCATGTATAGTTTGGGCTTTTCTAAGGCCAGGTACTGAGTCCATTTTGATGGGCAAAGTGAGCAGAAGCTCTGCTCCTAAAAATTTACCATTTATGGAAGTCTAAGTAGTGTCAGGAAATATAACCTGACAAAACCTGAAAATGGTCAGGGAGTCCCAAACATAGCATAGCACCACTTCTTATGTGTATAATTCAAGTGCAATGTCTGGTTCAACAGAAACCCAATTTTAAAGGTAGCCTTCATGGTACACATTTCACTAATTTGTCTCATTTCTAAATTATGACAGGGTTGATCTTGACTATGAATAGGAAAATAAAATAATGTAATAACACCCTGAGAAGGCAGAGCGTCTCTTATCGGTGATCTCAAAACATCTCTTAAGTATTAATTACCTTTCCCAACAGGCCAGGAGGGAGATGTGGTTATGAGCATTGTGCTGATGAGAAAGCAGATTCCGGGTCAGGGATCGGTGACTTATGATAAACCACACAATCTTGACCAAGTCTGGATTAGAAAGAAGGGAGAACAGCCCACCTGGGGCAGCACATTCAAGCTGCTTGCCCAGCTAGGTTTATCTGCTGTCAGTCAACCTTGCTCAGCCCCACCCCTGCTCACCACCCCCTGTTTGTTGCTTATCTGGTCATCTTTGGACTCACCACCGGGTAATAGGAAGCCCTCTTTGAAGCAGATAGTGTCCAAACGGAACTTTATATACTAGACTTCTTACAAAGCTGAATAAAAATAAATCAAGGGAAAGCTGAGGATAACACAATTTTTAGGCCTTCCAGAAGATTCATTCAAAGGGCAGTCTAGGATTATAAATCTCAGACTCTGTCAAACTTATTGTGTCCCTATAGCCCTTGAAGACTCAGCTTTGAAAAAGTTGTTCTTCCTGTGGCTACTCATGATACCATGCCGCCTAGCCCCAAGCAGCTCATTTTAGCCTTTTTTCTTTCATAATCCATAGCATAAACTGAGTGCAGCTCTCTGTTAAGGAAGTAACTCCTATTCACACTCATTAAACACATTTAGGCCTCAGTCCAGGATTAACATCAGAGCCAGAACCTAGCCACACCATTAATGTTCATGAAGTCTATCTTATCAAAGAAAATTCTAGAAGCTTCACAACCTTTCAGAGCCCCTTGGTGGACAATTCTCCTCTCTTTAGCATTAATTTATCATATATTTGGTAAGACAAAAAAAAAAAAAAGTTACTCTGAACATTTCTGCTTCCCTCCCCTTTCCTCTCCTTTGCCTTCTCCAAAATAGGCAACAAGCAAGAGATTAGTTCTTAAACAATGATAGCCACTGTGGAATGAAGTGTGGACTACAAAATGAAATCATGATAAGTTCGTTCCATGTCACGTCACTAGAGAGAAAGGTTATACACAACGAGAGGAAAAAAACATTTCTTTTTTTTTTTTTTTTTTCTTTTTTTTTTTTCCATTGACCCATTCAAAACAAGCCATGACTTCACCAGGGCTGAAGTATCTGGTGAGTTCCTCTAGAATATCAGGCTCTGGAATTCAGGAATTAGAGGAAGGGGCCAGAGGAAATTTTAAAATAGACCTAGAGGGTGGTCAAGACCAGTTCACAGATCTGCTGCTCTGTGTAACCCACAGTCCTCTGGGAACTGTAGCAATGATGTGCTTTACTTTCCTATTTTGAGCCTGTGACTCACATTACAAATATTGACTTCTATTTCTCTATTAGCATCAGATTTTTTTTCTTGAATCCTCCAAATTGACTTTGACTATAACTTTGGTTAATATTAAACCTCTTGGGTCAACACATTTTTATAGCTGTGAGCTGCTGCAACCACATGGAGTGGGGATTGGCAAAGAAGCAGTAAGACCAAGGGCAGGACGCAGAGCGGAACCTTCCAGGCCTCCCTTCCCTGAGCCCACTCCTGCCAGATTCATCCTCCCAAAGAACCAAGGGGATCATGGCGTCCCACTGTGAAAGCTCCCATAGCCCACGGCCAAGTGAGGAAGGTTTGAATTCCACATCCAAGCCCCTCTCCAGGACGGGAAAAGACTTCACCTTAACAGAATCCAAAGACAGTACCAAACAAATGTCTCTCTCACACACACATTTCTCCCTTGTTTCAATCCTCTAAGCACCTTGAACCTTTGTAAAGATACATAAGTAAACTCCCACACAAGTAAATTTTCACTTGGCTTTTCTCTTCCTCTTCCTTCTCTATCCACAACTCTGCCATACTCATCTTGGTACCCTCTATACACCTAGACCAGAGCCAGGCACACAAGTGATAATGAATAAACATTTGCCGAGCTGAATTCTGTCTCAAGGTTTACCTGTTTCCTTTAGTCGCATGATTAATAGTCACATGAAGTTGTCAAAATAGCTACACTGCAAGGTGGTTGGAGCAAGATGTCTCAGGGAAAAGTAAATGGCTTTTGCTTATACAGAGCTTAAAAAAAAAGTGTTAACATTATTTTTTCACCTTATCTGAGATAATAAAATAAATTATAGCCAGAGTTATAATTAACATGAAAATGTAAGCCAGAGGCAGCAATAAATGTAGAAACTGACAGGGGAACACGGTGTCCTGACAGTCCTTTCAAGACAAAGTCTTTTTGGGGGGACTACACAGCAGAGGTGTACTTTTTGCTTGTGTTTGCACGTTTTCTGGTGAGAGATTGTTAAGGAAAAAACAATGAAAAAGCAGGAAGAGGAAGCAGAAAGCAGGAAGAACTGAGAAAAATTTAAAAAGAAAGGGCAAAGAATCCAAAAACCAGGTATCTCCCAAAACAAAAAAGGAATCCTTGACTACGTAATGTGGATTTGACCTCTCTCTTTCACAGAGCTGGACATAGCCAGATAAAATCTGAGCCCTTTGTTTGCAGAGGAGGAAATGGAGGGCCAGGGAGGTTAAATTATTTCATTTCCTCATGGTATAAGTAATTTGACTGAAGGCAGGCATTTTGACAATTAAAGTTTGACATATTAATCAGGTTAGTTTAAAAAAAAAAAAAAAATGGGACTCAATTGGAATGACAAGTGTTTATCATGTCTCTACTAAACATCCGGTCCTGAGGATGCAGGAGGGAATTTTAAATTTAGTCAAAATAAATTCAAGGGTTTCAATATGCCCCCTTTATCCTAAGGGAGCGAAAAAGGAAAGGCTGAGTGATTCCGAAAATTGTAGCATTCTCAGCAACGTTAGCCGAGTACCCTGATTTTCTGAAAGGTTGGTAAATGCCTTCAGCTCACACACCGGTGCCTGTGCCCCGTCCTTCATGTGCATTTGCACAAATGTGGCCATGGTGGTTTTCCTCATCTGTGATTCATCCCTGTGGGATTCCAGTTAATCAATTGCTGGAATATTGGCCTCCTTGGCAACATAGGCCAAGAAGAGTGTGCAGATGCCTGTGGGCTTCTGTGCCCACCAATGCATCTCTTATCCACTCTAGTGTTTCTGCAATAAAAACAGTTGACTTATATGCAATCTTGGACTCCATCACCTGCTTTTTATCAACCTGGCTTTTTTGAAACACAAATAATACCCTTTCGGTTTTAGAAAAATAAAGGGAGTAGGAGGTTGACAACCAAACTTTCTAGAAAGTCTATGAGTGATTTGTGTGTTTTCTCATGGTTTGCAGTAATGGACAAACAAGGAACATATGTTTCCATTTGATCATATCCCTGTGGATGCTCAAAGTCCATATTTTCCTGTTGCTAAAACTTAATGGAAACAAAACTAAATAAAAAAATCCCTCAAAAGGGAAGCAGCAACATGTCTCTTATGACTCATTTTCAGTGTCAATAGAAAGATTTGTTTCCTCTGCAGGAGCACTTCAAAAAAGAAAAACAACTAAAAATTCTAAAAACAATAAAAATTCCACAACAAATAAAAATCCCACCACACACATTTTATTATTATAAAATCAAGAGAAAAATTGTATGTGACCTAAATCATTTTTTTCACTCATTTTTGCATTCTCACTGTTTTTCTCTTCCTCTCAAACAACTGACCCATCTTTATGTTTCCTCCCAGGCATGTGAAGTATATTTACAATAAAATTAAAGCTGAATATTCAGGTAAGTTTGTCAGGAGATCAAGTGTGAGGTGTGAATAGGCCCATTTATCGGGAGTAAGTATTTCTTCCCAGAAGGAGTTCACCTTGCTTCAGATGCCCACTGATTGGCATGTCCATTCTATCTCTGCAGTAATACAGTCCATAAGCCAGTGCCCAGGGTGGCTTTACTTGGTTTTAAATAATATTAATGTTGACAACAACAACAACAACAGCAAAATTACTGAGAGCTTGCTACATGCCAGACCCTTATAAGCACAGTAGAATCTCCATAGTCAACCACCTCCCTACTTTGCCCATCTCCGTAAGTTGACCTAATTTGCATAGAAGGGACATGCAGCACATGTTCATATCAATACAGTAGGCCTAGGTCCTTATGGTGACCATCTCCATATGTTGGCCAAGTTGTTACAGTTTCTTTTGTTTGTTTGTTTGTTTGTTTGTTTGTTTTTTGCTGGTTTTGGCCAGGGCTGGGTTTGAACCCACCACCTCTGGCATAGGGGGCCAGCACCCTACTCTGTTGAGCCACAGGCACCACCCTGTTACAGATTCTTTATATTCTCTGTTTCATTGAGTCCCTCACATAATTTCTCTTGAGCATGAACCACTGGCTTTTATCATCTTAGAAATAAGAACATAGTATTTTTAGGGTGTCGATTCAAAGTAGACTTGGTGGCTGGGTGTAGAGTGGCTCATGCCTAGCCCTCTGAGAGCCCAAGGTGGGAGGATCACCTGAGCTTAGGAGTTTGAGACCAGCCTGAGCAACAGTGAGACTCCTCTCTCTACTAAAAATAGAAAAATTAGCAAGGTGTTGTGGTAAGTGCCTGTAGTCCCAGCTACTTGGGAGACTGAGGCAAGAGAATCATTTGAGCTTAAGAGTTTGAGGTTGCTCTGAGCTGTGACTATGACTCCACAACACTCTACCCAGGGTGACAGAGTAAGAATACATCTGAAAAAAAAAAAAACAACAACAAAATAGAATGGGTGACAGACCAAATTTAGCGGTAAAAATAAAAAATAAATAAATAAAGCTTAAATCCTTAGAAAACAAACTCCTGTACCCAGCACTTTGGATTTAAATTCACTTTGCTTACCAGAGCTCAACAGAGAGAGAGATGGGAGGACATGAGTTCAGAGAGTTGTGATGTCCAGCTCTGAAGTCTACTGGAAAGATCAGACAAAAGGAAATAGAGAAAGAGGGCAGCCCTGTGGGCCTCACCACTCACCCCTGCCTCCCCAGTGCAAGGTCTATGGCTAGCATTGAGTGTGCTCAGTATACATTTGCTGCATGGAGAAAAGACTGCTTCTGTCCTGTATGCTGAAGTGATTTCTGGAAGATTCATAACCTTTGCTCCTGATGGCACATGGAGCCATCAATCAGGACAAAAGAAAGAAAGAAAGAGAGAAAAAGATACAGGCTAAATCAGAGTGCTACCACGAATGCCTCTGCTTAATCTCTTTCTGCTTTGGAGTATTAAAGAGTTGAAGTCTATTTAAAGACAGAGTCTGGTTGATGGGAGCACCCGCCTCCCTCTGGGCTCAGGACCTCCATCTACTAAAGCCTGTGGCTTCAAGGCTGTCGAAAAGCCTTGACGACTTCTCACTTACAAGCACTAAATAGAGAGCGATTAGCCTGAGATCTATTAGGATTAAATGCTCAGCTTCCCTTTCCTGATTTCTCTCTGCTCACGAGACCTACAGTCCAAAAATACACTCTCCCTGTTACCGACAAGGCCACAGAGTCCTGTCATGGTCGCTGCCCTCTGCATGCCCTTCCCGTTTGGGAGCCCTTTGTGCTATCAGAAGTTTCTTTCCTGTTGAGCCTTCTAACTCATCCGTTAGCACAGACACAAGGTCTGTGAGGGGCTGGGTTTCTTGTGCTTCCTATAGGCCCCATTCCTGCCCTGAAGCCCTCATCTCATACTAACTGGGCTCCTGACATCCTGCACCCCATTCTCCAAGAAGTGACAAAGCCTCTGGCATCCCAAGTCCTTCCTGTGGCTTACGATTGGACCCAAATGTCCCTCACTTCACGCCTTTTTCCACTTGTCATCACATACACCCCTCATCTAAAGAGATTAAGTCCACCCAGGGGAGTCTTTCTGGGTCCTGACTCCAGGGAGGTGACCATTAATGGCGCAGAATCAGATAGGAACATCTGGGTTAATGTGATTCGTGTCTCTGAGGCAACTCTGCCTTCACCAGGTGAGAGGGTAAGCGTTCTCAAAGGTTCTTTAAGACTGAATATAACAGTGGGAATTTGGGCCCAGGAAAAGTAAAAGTAAAGGGCCTCCCGTCACACCAACAGGCAAGGGTGTTTTCAGTAGTCTGGGCCTACAGCTGCCTCTCAGCCCTTAGAAACCTGTCCTCTCTGTGGCCCTCAGTGAGGACTTGATAAACCATTGACCTCAATTACTAAGTGTGGCACAGAAACAATATTAGACCTAACTCTTGGTTCCCTGTTGAGCTATCATGTGTCTCTCAGTGACTTGGCAGGAACCTTTTTCTCACCCCGTGTCCTTTCTATTACCCTGCGGCAGGTCCTGAACCCTCCGAAGCAACCCCAGAAACTCAACTCCAGCTTCTCAGGAATGACATTGTTGGACACCTGTGCTGGTCATCTGTGCAGCACTTCATCAACACGCCCCTTCCTTCCGCAGCATTTGGATGTTTACCTGGGGCCGACAAGGCCATTCCTTCTATCACCAATCACTGCTGATTCTCAGGAAGCTGAGTTGGGCTTCTCCCCTTGAAAAAGCTGAGTCATTCCCAAGCAAAGTTGCTTTGTGTTTTGCTTTATTTTAGAAAACTGAATCTTAGAGGAATATGGATAAGGATTTGGAAGGGCCTTCCTCCCTCCTGGCCAGCACAGTCTGCACTTTCTAGAATACCTGCATCTTCGGCCAAAAGAATCACAGGGATAAACTCCAGTGTCAATTAAAATGATCTCAAGAGCAAATCATATGTATTTAGCCAACACTATGTGACATGTCACTCTTCTATATCATTTAACCCTCACAGCAACCCAATAAAGTCAGTGCTATTGCTATTTTTGTTCTAGAGGCAAGGAGATGCAGGACAGAGGCAACAGTGTGCTGGTAAACGCTCACAACTGACTGTCCAGGCAGAAGAATAAAACCCCTAATTTGTATCATTTTGCCAGTTTCTACAGGAGAAAACCTTCACTGTGTCATAAAAGATTTTAAACAAACGCAGTGATGTTGGCAAACATGGAGTTGGGAAGAGAACTGTGTAGTCAACTTTCACTAGTTGGCACCAGAACACGACTGGACAGAGACCTCCTCAGTGTCACAAAGCATGTGCCAGGCAGAGAGCATGGGGCACACTGGTTCCAGTGTCCACAAGCTTAACTACTAACCAGGCATAGCCAGAGCTAACTAGGAGGGCCCCCTCTAATTAGTGGGTTGTTTGGAGTGTTTATCTTAATTTATCAGATTATTTCACAGATAATCACAATGATATTTGTTTGCAAAGATGGCATAACAACATATCTTGACCATTTCTGCCTTCCCCACATCTAAGATGAGGCTGGCATGTGGTAGGCACTGAGAAATGTTAGTGGAATTGTCCTGAGTTTCACAGGCTACCATTAAAGGGCTGTGGGGTATTCTTGGGTGGAGTCCTTGAAAGACTGCATTTAGATGTTGTGGAGATGGGACAGATGGCGTGAGAATGGGGCCGAGGACCACATCAGAGGGTGGAGGCTGGCAGAGGGCATGGGGAACGAAGCCCTCGGAGCAGGCTTTTCCCACTTGCCTTTCCCCAGGCTGACCCTGGTGCTCAGCACTCTGAAGTGGAGCGTGGTTGGGGACACCCCACCTGCTGAGAACTTGTTTCCCTTCTTTGCTGCACTAGGCAGTGGGTGAGTCACTCCGGTTTGGCTTTCAAGTAACAGGTAGAGACAGAAGACGCAGGGCAGAGATCAATGCTAGCAGCTGCCCGAGGTATAAAGCCAGAATGTGTAAAACGTCTCCCTGTTTTGCATACAGATCAAGGGATCAGTTTGCAATTTCACTGCCTTCAAAGTGAAAACTGCAGGGCGCTGCCCGGCGGTATCCACCTGGCTGATCTGGGAGGTGGAGATGGTGTGCCCCTGGAGATGCCGATCTGAAAACTAATTTAGGCCTAAGCTAAGCTTGGCCAAAAACCCTGAGGTAATCTCTGGTAAAACAAACTTTACCTGGGCCAGATGGATACAGCACATTTACACATATGCCCTGATTTGACCCTCATGAAAACCAGTGTAGGCCATTTTTATCCCCATTTCTCAAAAGAAACCCTAAGCAAGTCCTTCTGGCTTGGCAGAACTCTCCAGTCTACTCAGATATTTGACTGAAAAGACTTTAATGAAGGGATAGCACACAGAGGTGTGTACCGGTGAAAGGGAACTGACAGAGGGGGCTGAGCCACCTGGACCCAGGCTCAAAGAGGAGAAGAGGGGCGATGTGACCACGTGAGACCTAACAGCACACCCAAACAGGGCCGCAAGCCTCTGACAACAGCCGTGGCCATCCATGAAGCCATGATCCCTGTCAACACCAGAGGTGACGTGAAAGAATGTGGGGAACAAACACCCTGACCTCTCTCTAACACCACCGGGAAGCCAGAGGGCAAAGAAAGAGAGCCCCAGTGGTCAGCTTCAGAGGACTGAGCATGTGGTAGAGAATGACCAGCAAGCTAAGTGACTTTTCCAAGCTCACAGAGGGAATTGCTGCTGGCAGGGCCTGAGAGAGGATGTAAGCCTCTGGGTACAGAAGAGAGAGAGGGAAGAGAGGAGACATAGGGAAGAGAGTCCACATGGCCTTGAACAAGACACTTTAGTTCCAGCAGTCTCAGTTTTCCCTCCTCTAAAATGGGGCATTGGACTTAATTAACCATAGGTCACTGCCACTCAAATACTCATAATTCCTTTTTTTGTTTGTTTGTTTTTGAGACAGAGTTTCGCTTTGTCACCCTTGGTAGAGTGCCATGGTGTCACAGCTCACAGCAACCTCAAACTCTTGGGCTCAAATGATTTTCTTGCCTCAGTCTCCTGAGTACCTGGGACCTCAGGTGCCACTGCAGTGACTGGCTATTTTTAGAGACTGGGTTTCTCTCTTGCTCAGGCTGGTCTAGAACTCCTGAACTCAAGCAATCCACCCATTTCTGCCTCCCGGAGTGCTAGGATTATTACAGGTGTGAGCCACTGCTCCTGGCCCCCCAGTAACTCTTACTGACACTATTCCCACTATACTTTGCTGAAATTGGAATTGATTTCTCTCCTCCCCTCTTCACTCTTTTTGGACATAAAATGCTTAGGGCATACTCCACAGAAAGCAACAAAACAGTACTGTGGTGTGACAGCTTCTAATTCACCATTTGTCAGCCCAAAGAAAGGACTGGTCCTGTATGGAAACTACTGACTGTGAGTGCATGGGTGGGAGGTCGAGCCACAGATGACACAGTGTTTACTGCAGGGCATGGGGCCTTCCGAGGGGTTGGCAGGGCTGGCTACTTAGACAGTGTTGGTGGGAGTGCAGTGGAGGGATCTGGATGAATCCAAACACCTCAGAGCCACACACTGAATCTGTGTGACATTTCGGATGTATTTTTAGGATTATCAGTGTGTGACGTATTGGAATTCACTAATACCATCCAATGACCTGGGGCAGCAGGAAAGTCTTAGAGGAGTGCTGGAGATATTAAAGCTCTTATCTTCATGCTAGTCAGCCTGTTTCAAAACGAACAAATTCAGGATGATGGAAATTGTTGGAAAAAACTTCTACATACAGGGTAAGTTTATTCATATTCTAAAATGGAATTATTCTTTATTGAAAATTCACATAAATTGTACAAAATGATAATGGAATGTGGTCAGACACTCAACCTTCTAGAGTCTTCTTTTGGCATTTACTTTCTTTGCAAAGGCAAGCCAAGTGGCATATTTATAGTGATTTTACCATCAGAGGATCGGGTAAAAGACAGATGTTCAGTGAAGCGAGACACGTCTGCACACAGATATCTGCTTCTCTGAGTGTTCTGCATCGTCCATAACCTCTGGCCCACCTGAGGTCACTTGAGAGTGACCAACTCAGGTGGCCTCCTAGGTCTCTCTGCCTCAGGTGTCTCTGGACACAGGACTACACTCCACCCATGTGTAGTCCTGTGCCCCAGAAGCAACCTGAGCAACCTTAGTGCCCCAGAAGCAACCTGAGCTTCTGAGAGTTCACAGGGGAGAAATACCCTCATTGGGACAGATCTGAGGTATGTTCCACACAGTTGGGGCGTCCACAGTGAGGTTAAATTTCACTTGTTCATAAGGGTAATGAGTTGCTCATCAACTCATTTGGCCTTCCTCCTTCCCTTTTCTCAACCTCACTCCCTCACTATTCCTTCCAGAATTACCTCTTGACAAATGGTGTGCACCCAAACTCTTGCCTAAGACGTGCTTTCAGGGAACTCGAACTAACATAATCTCTCTGTGAAAATTAGGAAAAGATGCCCCCCTTCCTCCAGGATATTTTGTAGTATGTTGGGCAGAGCACAGGTTGGGCTGCATGCCCCTCTGTTCTCCCTGTGACCTTTGTGTCATCAACAACCTACACCACTGTTCACAGGTGCCTGGCACCACAGATTTCAATTACTTAATGTAAAAATTAAATAAGTAAATACATGCAAAAATGCATGATGTATAGGAGGGGTATTATACATTGTAGCCTCGTTCTTACTCTACTTTTGAAATTTTCACACTGGTTTTCTCAATATTCCTATATTATTATAGTTTTTAGTGTTTTCTTCAATGTCATCTTTTAGATGCTACAAGTGACGCCACCCCCATTGTTAAGGGGAGCTCATTTTGTTTGAAAGAATCACATACACTTAAAAATTTGTTAAGAGGGTAGATCTTATGTTGAGTATTGTTACTATATTAATAACAATTTTAAAAGATCACATGTTACACGTAAGAAATAGTAGAAAGTTGAGACCTTTCTCTTTCCAACATCCGAGCTTGATAAGGTAAGAATTGCTTGTGGTTGGGTTCAAGGTTGCCTGTGAAATGTTTCAGTTACCCGCTGGAAATGATGAACAAGCTGCTGAGAGACAATGTTGTCTTGAGCCCAAAGCTGTTCTCTGAGGAGTGCCCTAGAGCCCAGCCCTCCAGTGATGGCAGGAAAGATCATTCAAGGACACAGGGCTTTGCGTAAGCTGGGTTACAGCCTCACTTCCTTTACCTGAACTGATTCATTAATTCAGTGAAGCAAATAGTTCAACTAAAATTTTTACCCTGAATCAACCACTTATTTGGACATCTTGCAAACACTGGCTTTCTGTGAAATAAGATCATCTAGCATCAACGTCTCTCCCGCAGACACACACACAGCCTCAGCACAGAGTGCATTGGGAGAGTAATGGTAAGAAGGTAACTTAAAGTTTGTTACTGTTTCACAAAAAAGTGAAAAGGTAATTAAGCATTTATGATTTGAGCTCAGGAAGGGAATTAGTCACTCACCTGGGAGTGGGCACCATCAACCCAGAAATGCATGGCTTTTTGTGTACCTGGTTTAAAACTTAGAAAAGTCTGGTAACAGGATAATGGGACAAATGTTCAGTTTCTAATCCAGTTGTTTCAAAATTGTGTGGTTAAAAGACACATCTGCTTGGGTTCTGGACTTTTAGGATTTCCTGACTTGAATTCAAAAAACTAAAAGTGTTTGTAGCTGGATGGTGTCATTAGGTGGTACCATGCCCTGGGCAGAGGAAACAACCCGAAAGTGGCCTCTGCTTGCGTCGCCTTGGAGCATCCCAAGGGTGGCTTTGCTGAACTCCAGCACAGCTGTGAGGCCAGACGCAGTGAGCTCTCCTGAGGATGGGTGATTGATGGGAGGGAGCTCAGAGGCCCAGGAGTAAATGAGTCAGCAGCAGGGAGAGGGAGTGATGAAACAAGAGCATTCTCTGGAATTCTTGCTTATTTTGGGACAGTACGATGCTCTTCTCAGAGGGAGCAAATAAAATGTTAGTGGAGGGAGATGAGCTTATGTAACTCATTTCTAAAACAAGTGCGTGACGTCGTTGAAGGAATCAACACCTTAATTAAAGAAGTTAAATAGAATTGATGTAAACATATCTGGCCTTCTTTCAGTGTAGACTCATACTATCCTTAGCTCTACCACTAATTAGCTGTGCAAACTTAGACAAGCCTTCTGGGCCTCAGTTTCCTTCAATATAAAATGAGGGGGTTATCCAAGGCAAGGTCCCAGGTACTCTCCAGATCTAACATCTCTTAACTCTATAATGGTAGAACTTTCAATAATAACTGCAATGACAATAGTGGTAATATTTATTGTGCTGTCTCCGTGTCAGGCACCATGCTTTTAAAATACTCTATTAGGACAAAAAATCTTATTGCTCCCTCCAAACAACCTCATGAGGTAGAGAATGTTATCCTGGTTTTGCATATAAAGGACTCTAGGGCTTTGAAAGGTTATGACCCTCAGACAAAATCATGTGCAACTGGTAAGTGGTTGATTTGATCAGAGTCTCAGCAGAAAAGAAATGAGATATTCAAAAGGGTTTAACTGAGAATAACTTAATATAGGGGCTCTTTATGGAGATGCAGGGAGGGCTAGAGCAAACCACAGGGAATAGCCAGGCCCTGGGACTGTCAACTCAGGGAACCCAAGGTGGGAGGAGGAGGAGGTGGATGTCACTGCAGCCTGGAGAAGGGCAGAACTAGAGAAGATGGGATACCTGGGGGGAGTGTGGCCATGGAGGGGCCCGGTCGTCACCTGAACCACAGAGAAGCTGGAGGAGGGAGGAAGCAAGAGGACTGAATAACTCAGGCCCCGTCTTTCCCTGTACTGTCCTGTTCTGCCAGACCCTCCCACTGCCTGAATACAACCAAAGCCAGAAGGTAAAGGTTCCTAGGAGTGCAGTCCCTAGGGGCCAGCCTCCTCTGGCAAGAGCTGGGCAGAAAAGAAGGAAGAATGAGCCTGAAAACCAAATGGAAAATAAACAGCAGAGGAGAACAAGGATTCCAGCATGGGTCTCCCTGAGTCCAAAGACTGTGAACTTTCTCAGTCGAGCTGGGTGACAAGATGCATATTCTAAACTATCATAAGATCATTAGAACTTGGCAAGCCCCAAGTTCAGGGCCAATGCCCTGGTGGCTCTGGTTGTATGTTAATGGCATCACAGCGACACATGTCATGGCAGCCTCGCCGCATTTGAGGATCGCTCACCTGGAGACATATTGGTGGATCGCGAGTGTTGCAGGAATGGGGATATAGAGGATAAGAAGACGTTATTTAAATATATTTTTATGAATAATTTGCTAATGTTTAATTTTCAAATCTAAGTTCTGAGGAGAAGCAGGCCCAGATAGCCATAAACACATGGAAGGGTACACTCTTTGGTCCACTGTCTTTCCACCCCACCCCTCACCCTCATCTCTTTCCCCTCCTTCCACCACACCGGAGGCCCTGGGAGACTTCCCCATCAGCCCATTTCTTGCATTCATCTTTCATACAAGCTACTCTCTCTGCCTGTGACAACTTCTTTCCTCCATGGGCAAAATTAGATTTCTTCTCCAGGAAATGAATCAAAGTTCATCTTTCCTCTGTGAAGCCTTCTGCTTCTCTCTTATCTACATTTCTTCCCACTAACTTCTATTGCAGCACTTAGAAGTTGTAAATATTTCTGTTTGTTTCTGTACTAGACTGTGATCTCGTGAGGAAGGGTGTTGGTTAGAAACAACAGCAAAAAAGGAATAACACTAGCTAACATTTATGTAGCACATACTGAACAGCAAGCATATGGCTAAGTTCAGGTAAGCCCCACAATAAGCCTATAATTTGGGTGTGACTTTCATTCACATTTTGCAGATGAAGAAACTGAGCCCTAGAACGATTAACTTGCCTTAAAAATTCACCTAGCTATTCATGAATTTATAGATATTTCTGGAAGTCATGTAAGTGAACAGCCTGTCTCAAATAATATGTGTAGAAAGTATTGAAAAGTAGGCATAGGAATCATTTCTAGCTATGTAAAAGTCAGACAAAAGATATCAAGTGTTTATTGAGCAAATACTATGTACCAAGCATTGCCACTGGAAACAGAGTAAAATAAAATAGTGTAAGTTTAAAAACTTAAATCATGACCAAATTCCCTATAAAAAATAGAAAGTAAAAGAAATTGAGCTCTACCAGCAATGTTTATTTCTTTTATTCATATATACGTTATTTATCTTGAGAAAATATGATAAAATGTCAACATTTGTTAATTCTGAAATCTTACTAAAGGAGTGTTTGTGATACTATTAGTTTTTGTGTATTCCTGAATTAAAAACTTTTCCAAATTGAACATACACATGGAATACTTACATGGTGTTTTATATGTAGTAGATACTAAATAAATATCAATAATGATGAAAAAGAAGAGGAAAGCTATTAATACTCACAAAAAAATTAACACAAAGCATGGGGAAGTTCAGACAATAAAAGCTATGTGAATTTCAAAGAGAGTTGTCATGGTACATAAAGCACTCTCTGGTACCTGAAATACATCTTGTATCAAGTTCTGTAGGTACCAAAAACATAATGCTCCTGGTTCTTCAAAAATGTTCCTTGACTAAATCATAATTCCACACCAAAAAAGCCAAGGATATTCCATTCCTGAACCACCAGACATAACATGACAATCCTATATCTTGTTTGATGGCAAAAAAGAATAATAATGACATCATTAAATCCTTCCCATAAGAGGTTGCAGGTAGTACTTCTTCTCCTGCTGAGATCTGCAGGTGCTCACACTTCATTGAGTCTGATTTGCTTCTTGTTTTGTAAGAGCGTGTGTGCATATGTGTCTGACTTAGTACACAAACATGGCTCCAAACTAAGATGAGATGGTGACATTCTTACCAAATGCATGTGAGACCAGAAGGCAGATGGGGAGGTGCCAAATCACCATGTGTACATATAGAGTAGAAAGGCTTCCATCCTCACCTGAGTATCTTGTCTCTATGATGGTGCAATTCTGAACTACAAAAGGAATAAAAGGGGAGATTAGCTTCTTGGATTAGGGAAGTTTTCATTCCGAATGTTCATCCGTAATTGGGAAGGTATTTTATCTCTGTGTGTATGTCATATGTCCACTTACACATATATGCACATGCAAACGCATACACACGTATAGGGTGAAATCAAGCCTGACAGAGTGTGGACAGAGTGAAAAAATAAGGTTAAGGAGGGAAGTATTATTTCAATAGCCTTCTAACAATTTCTGTCTCAGAATTTTTCTCAATTTATCTCCTGTTGGATCTCCCGGTGCTGTACTCCTGAGAGGCGAAGGCTGTGCATTTATAAAAGTCTTTTGCTCTCTCACCAATTCCCCCCGTTCCCACTGGGAACTGCTACTAAAATTCATTCCTCATAAGGCCATGAGAGTTACCTATAAATGTCACTCAAACAGCCTGAAATTACTTATCATAT
Source organism: Loris lydekkerianus (assembly GCA_963574355.1). NCBI lineage: Eukaryota > Metazoa > Chordata > Mammalia > Primates > Lorisidae > Loris > Loris lydekkerianus. The sequence goes on along the minus strand of CAUYPK010146590.1, from coordinate 23,853 downwards.
TCTCCCTGCTCAACTCCTGAGAAGACCCCTAGACCAACCTGCCCTCTGCTGGGATTTCAGTCTTTACCAAAACCCCTGACCACTCTATCCACAGCTACCTAAGGTCCCTGGTTGGCCCCATCCAGGAAGATACAGCATTCTTAGGTCTTCCCCAAAGCAACAATCTTTTGAAGACATTTGATGAATAGCCCTTCATAACAAAGCATTTGATCCAGTTGTTAAAGGTTAAATCAGAAATGTGCCTCACACTTTATGATTTAACAATTGACTGACTTTACAATACATCTGAGAAGGGCTTCATACCATGGTCTCGTGATCCCTTAGGTCCCCCCATGATATTCATCTAGACACAATATGAACATGTCAGGGTATTTCCCACCTACAACCCCTTCCATATACTTCTCTCTCTGCTGGAAGTGTCCTCTGAGTCCCCAAAGCAGGTCTACTCAGCCTGCACTTACTTACCTTTGAAGATTCAGCTTAAATATCCCTGCTGCTTTAACCTGTCACCTGTACCCCATCTTGTCCCATGAAATTTCTTTGAAGGCCAATACTTATGACTGCTTACTATGTGCCAGGTACCATTAAAGTGTTTTGAATGTATTTCTCACTTACCTCTCAAACACATTTTTGAGTACTGCTATTATTTTCTCCACTTGACTAGTTAAAAACTTGAAGCTCAGAGAGGTTAAGTAGCTTGCTCAAAGCCACACAGCTAGCAAGTAACACAGCCAAAGATAGATAAGGGCACTCTGTCTCCAGGACAGTCAGCTTCCCAGCCTCTCTTGCCCTTTGGGGGCAGCTCTTATCTCACTTCATTGTGACTATTGGTTTAGTTGTCTACTGGTCTGTCTCCTTATCTGTCCCATTAAACAGCAAACTAAGCTAAGCAGAACTCAGTGAGCATTCACTGATAGGTACTTGGAGGAAAGAGAGGGAGGAGAAGAGTTCCTCCAATTACCCTGGAATCATTGTCAGACCTTGGGATGACGTTGTCTGGGGCTGTTCGTATTTTCCATGGCGGCTTAACCCAGTTTCTCACTGTCCCTCATTCGTGTTCAATTCCACTGCAGGGAAAACAGCGTGACCCCAGGCTGAGAAGGCTGTGTGCGTTATGGTACATAAAAAAAGAAGCCTTACAAATAGCAAGTGTTTTGAAAACCCTTTACTATATTCCCATTTCCCCTCCTACCTTCACCCAAAAAAAGCTGGAGTTATGAAACGCATGCTAAATATTGAGCCATTAAACTTAGGAATATTGAGAGAACTGTTTTCTCAAAAGCTTATTTTTTTCAGCTCTCCTTGTTTTGCCCTGAGTGTTTTTAGCAGTTCAAACAGGTTGGGCTGCCCACAAGGAGAAGGACACAGGTTTTTTCCACCCCGTAGGTTGAGGTATTCATTCCCACTTTAAACCTCTCTAAATTTATGTGCCAGTATTTTCCAAGGAGATGTATTTGTAGATATGTTCGGGATAGAACTGGATATTCACAGTATTGACTGAGACTGGGAGATGACAGCTGGACAAATTCGAGGTTTCGAGCTTAATCCTCAGCCTGACCTTTGGCAGCAATGGAAATGTTTGCACTTTGCAAAGCTTGTTTCTGTGTGTGTGTGTGTGTGTGTGTGTGTGTGTGTGATCATGTGAGCGTGTGAGTGTGTGTGAGAGAGAGAAAAAGAGAGAAAGAGAGCAATGGGAAGGGGGGCACTTGGCTTTTGAGAATAATATTGTGACAGTTGCCAGGATGGATCAGACCCAAGGCTTCTGTGCTTTTGTGCTCCTGGGCTCCTGCTCTCTGGTTTGGGTTCTGAAAGAAATCCCAAGACACACTATGACATTCCTGTCAGACTTCTTCATGGCCCACGTGATGCTTCTCCTTCTTTCTGATCTCCTTAGTGACCTAGCATAGATCTTCTATTTCTATTTCATATTTTTGGTAGGGGAAGAATGAATCAGGTTTACTGAGATTCAAATTTATTTATCCTAATTTGACAAATGCATATAATCATGTAACAGATACTACAATCAAGATACAGAACAATTCACTCATTCCCCCCAAATCCCTGGGCTTTTGGTCAACTTCTTCCCTAAGACCCAGGACCTGACAACCACTAACCAGTTTTTTTTTCTTTTCTTTTCTTTTCTTTTCTTTTTTTTTTTTTCAGTATATATATTTTTAAATTTCAAATTAACATAAGGGTAAAAATGTTTAGGTTACATTGTTTTCAATTCTAAGGTAAAGTTCAAGTTCAAGATGAACCCTTCACCCAGAGATCGTGCTGAACACCCTCACATTGTGCACATTAGGTGAGATCCCACCAATCACTCTCCCCCCCCACTCCTCTCTCCCTCCTCTCCCCTCCACCTTGCTAAATTATATTTGTGTTTTATCTTTGGTGTGGGCTTGTAGTTGTTTATATATTGATTGCATGTTGGTATTGATAATACTATTCAGACATAAGAAAAGATAGAGACTTTATATCTTTTGTGTTTACCTGGATGGAGTTGAAACACATTCTTCTTAGTAAAGTATCTCAAGAAGGAGGAAAAAACGTATCCAGTATACTCAATACTAATATGAATCCTATGTATAAACAACTACATACCCACACGAAAGAAATAGTCTAGCAAGAGGGAGGGAGAGGAGGTTAAAGTGGGTGGGGGGAGATCAGGGAAAGTGGAGGGGAGAGGAGGGAGGGTGATTGGTGGAATCTCACCTAATGTGCACAAGGTGTGGGTATTCAGCACATCCCCCGGGTGATTAAGCTACAACTTGAACTTTACTTCAGAAATGAAAACAATGTAACCTAAACATTTGTACCCTCATATTAATCTGAAAAAAAAAGTTGGATTTTACTATATGAAGACTGTCAAATAGGGAAGTGTTTCAGCAGGATCCAGAGATTGGTTTGTAATATGTAGGAAATATAGAAAATAAGTATGCATCTATTTGTGTGTGTGCTTATACGAATTATGTATGCGAGATACATACATGCACATATATATAACTTGTGTTGGATTGGAATTAGAAGTATTAATATGAATCCATAGTTTTGTGTGTGTGTGTGTGTGTGTATACATATATATGTATATATATGACCACATTAATATATTTATATCTCTAAATGTATGTATGTATAAGTGAATATAGGCATAAATGTGTGGAAGTGTGTATAATATCTAACTAAATATATATCTTAGCTTTGTCCCCTGAGAGGGCCCATGAGCAAAGTATACCCCAGTAGTAGTGTAAATACTTTGCACTCAGATCTTGGCTTCCAAATAACATTCTCGGGAGTTTGGCCTGGGGAAGGGAAACTACAGGATAAATTTGGAATATTTTATTATTCTAGAAAGTGAGGAAGTGCTTAAAGAATTATAGGAGCATAACAAAAGTATGCAAAATCTGACTTGAAGAGACAATCTGTGTCTATATATAGTACAATTTAAGCATCAAAAAAATGATGATAATGGATTTGTCCCATTTAATAGAATAAAGATCCATAAATTGACACTGATACATGGGTCACAATGAAAGTTTTGAAACAAACTGTGTTATGGTCCATTATTTCACTTCCAAGAAACACAGTCAACAGCATCTTTTCTGATTCACCCAAGTTAATTATATACATATGTAATATATATTACAATTATAATATATAATTTTATATATTATATATATCTACATATTTGTAGAAGAGAAAGCTCTTCCTTACAATAGAGTGCCAGCTAAGGAATATACAAGATGTTTTGAAAAGGAAATTATTTGACAGCCGTCATAGGAGTAATGAATTCAGATAAGAAACATGAAGGGATGCTGAAACTATTGGATGAGAGTTAGACAAAGAATGGCCTTGTTACATAGTCTCAAAATATATCCCCACCCAATAAAATAGGAAAATGCAAAGGTGTAAAAAGTTTAATAGTATAGTGGAAAAATTTGGTAACATTACTCAGGTAAAATTAACAGTGATGGGAATAATTGATATCATATGCTACCTGATAAGATACAGTGAAAAGAGCACAGCATTGCTTCTCTTCTTTTGATATGTCTGTCAAAAAATGTGTAACTGCGGGCGGCAACTGTGGCTCAGTGGGTAGGGCACTGGCCCCATATGCCGAGGGTTGTGGGTTCAAACCCGGCCCCAGGAAACTGCAACAAAAAATAGCCAGGCATTGTGGTGGGTGCCTGTAGTCCCAGCTACTCTGGAGGCTGAGGCAAGAGGGTTGCCTAAGCTCAAGAGTTGAAGGTTGCTGTGAGCTATGACATCACAGCACTCTACTGAGGGCGACCAAGTGAGACTCTGTCTCAAAAAAATAAAAATAAAAAATGTATAAGTGAATCTAATCATAAAGAAAGATCAGAAAAAAGTATTTAGAGATAGTCCACAAAATAACTGGCTTGAAATCTTTCAAATTTTTAAGGTCATAGAGGTCAAGGAGGAACTGAGTAACTGTTCCAGATTGAAGGAGACTAAAGAGACATGATAGCACATGATCCGGCACTGGATCTTATTATTATAAAGGACAGATTGGGACAGTTTTAGTAAAAAAAAATGTGTAGAATTACTTAAGCTTGAATTCTGGCTTTGCCATGCTAGTAACTCTGGCCTTAACCTTCCTGAGGCTCTATTAATTTTATCTATAAAAAGGCATAATGATATCTTACTGCATTATATTGTATGGATTAATTGAGATAAAATAGAAAAGGATCCAGCATATATTTTCTGGAATGTGGTAGGTCTTCAGGAGGTCATAAGTCTCATTTCCTGAGCTTCTTTATTCATAGAGTCGATTTTATATGCAGAACTGTGGTGAAGCCACAAATTTAAAAAATTGCATGTTTGCAAGAATTTTTTCCAGGTTTATCTGTAAACCAGGAAATAGTAAATATAGGGAAATAAAGTACATTTGCAAAGTACTCCATTTTGTAAGAGAATTTCTGCATCTTTTAGGTAATTTTCACCTTGCTTCCTTATGGTAACCAATAGAAATATTATTCTCCTTTATATATGAGAAAACTGATTTCTACTGGTTCAGAAGTGAGATAGTAGAATAACCAGTATTTCAGCATAGTTTTTTGACATCTAACCAATTAACATTTTATTATCCAGTGTTTCTTTCTTTCTTTTTTTTTTTTTTTTTTTTACTTCTGATTAATGCGAAGGTACATACAATTGGGTTGCATTGTTTGTTTGTAAGGTAAAGTCTAAGTTGTCATTGAATCTTTCAAGCAACAAGTGTGCTTGCACATTTTTCCCACTGAGAAGGATCCCAGTGATCCCTTCTTGGATTTAATTAAGTTTTTCTCTCATGTGAGCATGTTATTGTTAATCTACACATTTAAAATAAGTATTGAGTACAAGTGATGCTTGTTGTTCCATTCCAGTGATAGTTAGGAAAGTGTTCCCCAAATCCATCCAACTTATAACAAAGGATTCAAAAGCACCTCATTTTTTACGGCTGAATGGTATTCTGCGGTACACATATACCACAGTTTATTAATCCATTCACGTGTCAAAGGACATTTGGGTTGTTTCCACATCTTTGCAATTGTAAATTGGGCTACTATAGATATTTAAGGACATATATCCTTAAGGTAAAATGGCTTTTTTTCTTTTGGGTGGATACCTAGTGATGGAATTGCAGGATCAAATAGAAGTTCTACTTTTACTGTTCTTAACCTTTAAAAACTCACATGCTCTCTAGAGAAACAAAACACCATGTACAATTATTTAATGTTACAGAAGTTTCAAATTAGGTTAATATTGTTACACACAAGATTGTTTTTATCTTCCAAGATACATATTATTTTAAATATTTGTGAGTTTTTCTTGGGTAATGTGGCAGTGAGCATGATGCCTAGTGCTGTTTTGTTTTTCTCCTCATAGACATGATGAAGCCAGTATTACAAATACATGTTGATGAAAATCAGTTTTTGGCTTAGAGAGACTGTAAACTTACACAGCCATAACTCAGAGATATTGTAGTTTAAATTACAGACCACCACAATAAAGTAAATTTCTCAATGAAGTGAGTCACGTGAATTTATTTCCCAGTGCATATAAAAGTTATTTTTACACTATTAAGTGTGCAGTATCATTATGTCTACAATGTATATATCTTAATTCAAATATTCTTTTTGCTAAAAAATGCTAGTGATCATCTGAGCCTTAAAGAGTAGCAATATTTTTGCTGATAAAGGGTCTTTCCCACTGCTGAAGATTGGAATGGCTGTGGAAATTTCTAAAAATAAGGAAGCCATGAAGTTTGCCACATCAATTGGCTGTTCCTTTCACAAAAACAATTTCTCTGTAACATTTTACCCACAGGATAATTTCTTTTAAAATTGGAATCAGTCCTCTCTAACTTTGCCACTGTTTCATCAGCTAAATTTATGAAATACTCAAAATCCTTTGTTGTCATTTCAACAACGTTCACAGCATCTCCACCAGAAATAGATTCCATCTCAAGAAACCACTTTCTTTTCTAATCCATAAGAAACAACTCCTCATCTGTTCAAGTTTCATCATGAGATTGCAGCAATTCAGTCACACCTTTAGGCTCCACTTATTTTTAAGTTTTTTATTTTTTATTTTTTAATTTATTTTTTATTTCAGAGTGTTACAGGGGTACACACATTTTGGTTACATGATTTACATTTGTATATTTGAAGTCAGTGTTATTAATCACCCAGCTATATGTGCATTGCACATGGTAGCTATGAGTTTTTTTAATTCTAGTTTTCTTGCTGTTTTCACTACACCTGCAGTGACTTCCTCCATTGAAGGCTTGAGCCCCTCAAAGTTATTCATGAGGGTTAGAATCAATTGCTTCTAACCTTTCGTTAATGTTGATATTTTGACCTCCTTCCGTGAATCATAAATTTCTTAATGGTATCTAGAATGGTGAATCCTTTTCAGAAGGTTTTCATTTTACTTTGCCCAGATCCATAAGAGAAATCAGTGTCTATGGCAGCTACAGCTTTATGGAAAGTACAGTTATTTGTTAAATCATAAGACTTGAAAGTTGGGTCTATGGGGTACAGAATGTTAGGAGGCATGAAAACAACATTAATCTCCCTCTTCATCTCCATCAGAGCTCTTGGGTGACCAAGCATGTTGTCAGTGAGCAATAATATTTTTAAAGGACTCTTTTTTTTTTAATTTTTTTTCTGAACAGCGGGTCTCAACAGTGACCTTAAAATATATAGTAAACCCTGCTGTAAGTAGCTGTTGTCATCCAGGCTTTGTTCAATTTCTAGAGCTCAGACAGTAGATTTAGCATAATTCTTAAAAGTTCTAGGATTTTCAGAATGGTAAATGAGCAGTCACCAGTTGCATTAGCTCATAACAAGACAGTCAGCCTGTCCTTTGAAGCTTTAAAGGCAGCACTGTCTTCTCTTTAGCTGCAAAAGCCTTAGATGGCTTCTGTTATTATCTTCTGTTACAAAACTTCTTTTGTTTCCATTGAAAATCTGTTGTTTCTTGTAGACTCCTTTATCAATGATCTTAGCCAGATCTTCTGGGATAACTTTCTGTAGTTTCTCCATTTGTGATTGCTGCTTCACCTTGTACTTTTATATCACAGAGATAGCTCCTTTTCTTAAAATTTATGAACTGACTTCTGGTAACTTCCAACATTTTGTCTACAGCTTTTTCACCTCTTTCAGCCTTCGGAGAATTTAAGAGAATTGGGGCCTTCTTCTGGATTAGGCTTTGGCTTAAGGGTATTTTTTGGCTGGTTTTAATTCTGTCCAGACCACTAAATCTTTCACCAACCTCATAAGGTTGTTTTGCATTTTCATCATTCATGTATTCACTGAAGTAGCAATTTTTAATTTTCTTTAAATAGTTTCCCTTTTCATTCATAATTTGGCTGTTTAGCAAGATAGGTCTAGCTTTCAGGCTATTTCAGCTTTCTGAGTATCTTCCTTCCTAAACTTATTTCTAGCTTTTTATTTAAAGTGAGAGACCATTCCTTTCACTTGAACACTTAGAGGCCTTTAAAGGGTTATTAATTGGCCTGATTTCAGCATTGTTCTGTCTCAGGGTATAGGGAGGCCTGAGGAGAGGAGAGAGAGAGCAAACAGCCAGTCAGTAGAATATTCAGAACACACACAATATTTATCATTAAGTTCACTGCCTTATATGGGCAAGGTTTGTAGTACCCCCAAATAATTATTACAGATACATCAAAGGTCATTGATCAGAGATGACCATAACAGATATACTATGGAAAGTTTAAAATATGATAATTGCTCAAAAGTGACACAGAGACAGAAAGTGCACATACATGGTGTTGAAAAAGGGTGCTGATCGGCAGCAGGGTTACCACAAAACTTCAATTTGTAAAAAATACATTATCTGTGAAGTGCAATAAAATAAAGCATAAGCAAATGAGGTATACCTGTATATACTAATTCATACACTATACATTTTCTTCCTGAAATTTTCAAGACATTCCTTACTTCCTTTTGATTTCTCCTTTCCTCATCACCCCTACTCCCACAACCTGGCCCACGGTGCTAGCCTTGAAAATCACTGCATCATTAGACAGTATGAAACATTGGTTAAGAGTAGGATTCTGGAGCCAGACTGCTTGGATTCAAATCATGGACTCTCCTCTTGTTAGCTACTTGAGCTTGAGATTTTCAAGGTCAAGAAAAGTTTTTATAGACAAGCTTTTCTATAAAATGGGGTATATAACAGTACCTTCTTCATGAAGATGTTTTGGAAATTAAGTATGTTAATACATGTAAAGCACTTAAAAAATATCTGGCACACTGTAAATGCTATATGAGTGTAGCCTTTACTACTATTATTATCATTATCCATGTAATTACCTTAGTGGCTTAAACCAGTATAATAATACAGTAATATTATTATAATGTCAGAAGTCTCAAATTAGATTGAGTCTTTTCTCATTAGGTCTTCAGTCTGTTCCACTTATTTTTGTGCCTGATAATTCAGAATCTCTACTGTTAAACTTCCTTAAATATTATAGCAAAAATATTTGTCTTTCTGTTTTTCAAGATCCTTCTTTAATTATTCATTTTATAGAAAACCTTTATAGAATAGGATAGATCTAGTTATGTTCCTTAGAACTTTTCCTCCGCTTATAAATGGCATTTTTGTATGTGATTCTTAAATCACATACATACACCCACCAGTCCAAACATCCCCTGAAAAAAATAGCAGCAGTGCGGTAGGGCCACTCAGGGCATAATGAATCTCCAGGGAGGGAGAATGTGAAGAATGTACCCAATCACATATACACAGAGATAGGCACAGGCACACAGAGCCACACACATGTCCCATGACTCTGAAATGCTCTCTAAAAGAGGATATGCCCCCCCACTTTAAAGAGGCCACTGAACCACTTTTAAATTCTATGAATAGAGTCTACTGTGTAATAACCACTTTAACATAATTTTCTCTTCATAGCAGCCTTTTTCTTTCTTTCTTTTCTTTTCTTTTCTTTTTTTTTTTTTTTAGGCAGAGTCTCACTCACTTACTAACCCTCAGTAGAGTGCTATGGTGTCACAGGTCACATCAACCTCCAAATCCTTGGCCTTAGGCTATACTCTTGCCTCAGCCTCCCAAGTAAGCTGGGACTACAGGCGCCCGCCACAATGCCTGGCCATTTTTTTGTTGCAGTTTGGCTGGGGCTGGATTTGAGCCCAGAACCCTCAGTATGTGGGGCCAATGCCCCACCCACTGAGCCACAGGTGCTGCCCAATAGCAGCCTTTTTTTAATAAGAAAACTGAAGTTAAAAAATTTGTTACATTACTGGGCCTGATCTAGATTTTTTAACTTCAATTTATTTATTCCAGGACCTATTCTGCCATATTACAACTGACTCTTAATGAGTAAGGCACTACTCACTGTTAATTGGAAGCTCTCTATGCTGGTTTCATTCATCCCTATGCTGGTATCACGTCAGTTTGGGAGATCAGCTTATGGGACAAGGAATAGGCTGCTCAGGTTTCCAGCACTTGGTGAATTTGGGTGTACTTGTGGTACATGTGTAAAATTGTTTTTCTTTTCAAGCCAAGAATGGATAAGACAAAGCTGTCATTATGACAAGATAGTGTAAATGGAACCAAAGAACAGGCAACCTGATAGCTCAGGATGGCTATAGATTGACCTCAGACTTCCCACTTGAAGGATTTTTCTGTTTAATGCCAAAGCAGAATTTTCATTTTTTCTAAAGACATTGTTAATACTCTTTACCTGCAAAAAAAAAAGACCTTTATCCTATCAACTTTTTCCTAGGTATAAAGATAAGCTATTTTTTTTTTTTTTTCTCAGAGAAGCACCTGTAAATTTTGGAAAGAGTATAAGTTGCAGATGATACATGTTTTAATTCTGGCTCTACCACTTCCTAACTGTGGTCTTGAGTAAATTATATAATCTTGATCAATATTTTGTTACTCTACTAAGTACTATTCCATAGAATGTACTTACCATAATTCATTTAGCCATCCTCCAAACTTAATTCCAGCTATTGGCCATTAGAGGTGATGTTGCAAGTCTTTTTATAGACATCTGTTTTCATTTTTCTTGTATACATAGACATCTAAGAGTGGAATGATTGCTGGGCTGTATAGAAATTGTGTGTTTAACTTTATAGGAAATTGCTGTATGAGAAAGTGGCTGTATCATTTTTAATTTTTACCAGCAATATATGAGAGTTCTGCTTGTTTTGCCAACCCTTGGTATTATTATATTGATCTTTTAAATGTTTAGCATTCTCATGGATTCTATTGGTATCTCATTGTGATTTTTATTTTCATTTCTTGGATGACTGGTGATGTTGAGCATTCTTTCATGCTTATTGGTCATTCGTATATTTTCTTTTATGAATTGTCTATTCAAATCTATCACCCTCTTTATATTAACTTGTTTGATTCACTATTGAGTTGTAACAGTTTTTAAAAAATTATTCTAGATAGAAGCCCCTTATTTGCTTTGACAAATATTATCTCCCAGTTTGTGACTTTTTTAACTGTATATTTTATAGAGAAAAGTTTATAACTTTGATGCCACCTACTCCATTGTTTTCTTTTCTGGTTTATGCTTATGTTCTGTTTTTAAATATTTGCTTAACATGGTATAAAAAGATTTTCTTCTATGTTTTCTTCTAGATATTTTCTAGTTCTAACTATTAGGTTTAGATCTAAATTCATTTTAGGTTAACTTTTATGGCATAAAAGTCTAGGCTTGGACAGACTCACGCCTATAATCCCAGCAATTTGGGAGGCCCAAGGCAGGAGAATCACTTGAGGCCATGAGTACAAGACCAGCATGAACAACATAGACAGACCTCACCTCAAAAGAAAAATAGAAAAAATTACCCACGTGTGGTGGTATGTGCCTATAGTCCTAACTATTTGAGAGGCTAAGGCAGAAGGATCACTTGAACCCCAAAGTTTGAGATTGCAGTGAGCTATGATCACAACCTAGATGACAGAGCAAGACTTAATTTCAAAAAAAAAATTAAACTTATTTTCTCATACAGATATACATTTCTAGTAAAATCCATTTGAATGAATGTACTTTTCCCATTGAAATACTTTGATATCTTTATGAAAATCAATTGGCCAAATAAATGTAGCTCTCTTTCTAGACTCTGTTCCACTGATTGCCACAGCTATCATTACACTAATGCCACCCTAAATTACATGGCATTATAATAAGGCCTGAAATCTTACTATAGTCCACCAGGTTTGTTTTCCTTTTTCAAAATTATTTTGATTATTCTTCCCAAATAAAATTGAGAATCAGCATATCATAATGTACATAATGCAATGGTACATTTCAAAAGTATTAGGAAAAGAGTATAATTGTCTTACCACAACAAATAAGTAAGCGAGATGATGGATGTGTTAATCAGTTCAATGTAAGCATTTTACATTGTATATCAAATCAGTACACTGAACCCCATAAATGCATCAATGTGTACAGTTATGATTTAATAAAAAGAAACCCAAAATGTCCTATTGGGATTTTGATTAGCATTATGTGCAATTTATTAACTAATTTGAAGAAAATGGCTATTTACTATTCCATTTCATGAATATGATATATTTTTCCATTTATTTTGGTGTTTTAAAATTTTCCTTTGTAGTTTTCAAAAAAAACCCCAACTGTATGTTTAGGGTGTACAACGTGCTGTCTTATTATGCATATACATAGTGAAATTACTATTAAACAAACTGATCTATCCACCACCTTCTATAATTACCTTTTTCAGGGGGTGGTAACAGTACAACTCTACTCTCTTCACAAATTTTCAGAATACAACCCAATATTATTAACTACCGACCTCATGCTGTGCTTTATCCTTGCAGTGTTTATAGCTTTCAGTGTATAGGTCTTACATACTTACATTAAATTTTTTTAAGCATTTTATTTTTATGCTAATGTAAATGGAGTTTTGTTTATTACTAGTCAGAAAACTGGTTTTTGTTATTGATGCGTATGTTGTGACTTGGCTTAAATTACTTATTATTTCAGATCACTAGAGTACCTTGTTCAGATTATATCACAATCTTTTTTATCCCTGAAAATATGATTTTCTGATTTTGTAAAATTAGTAAACTTGGAGATTAAAGACCTTGTTTTTAGCTTTGGATTAATCATTTTCTAGTTTTGTACCTTGGCAAGCCACTTATCCCTGGACCTTATTATATTACTATTTATATTTAAAATGAAGATATTAGAAAATAGCTTTCTAAAACCCTTTCAGTTCTAAAACTCTGTGATTCTGAAGTGAGCTAAATTGATATGATTATATGTCATACATGGCAAAGAACTTATTTTAGTGATATAAGTATTTATGGTTATATCTTTTATGTGAATATATTCAGCATCCTTCAGAATCATGGAAAATAAAATCAAGAACCACATTGTTAAAGTCATTTCTTATTTTAAATGGGAAATGCATATTCTCTCTTGAGCATATATTGAAATTCTGGCTTTGGGTAATATCTACTCTTAATCTGAAATTCAAAAATCTAAGACTTCTAAATGTTCTTCTAGGATGTAGTTTTCCTTTGTTATTTACAGTCTGTTGTAGGAAAGCTTCAAAGGCTACTGGGCATTAGAATGCCACATCTTTAACTAGCTGGGACATAATACATGATTTGAGTCCCCAGTATTTTCTAACAGTAAGGTTTGTTTATTAAAGAAACCCCATGCTGTGACTGAATCAGTCTAATAGAAGCCAAGTTTAAACTTGAACATTCAAATGTATGCCCATATATCTTGGGCATATATCATATATAATGATGTGGGGTCTAGACATCTTTCTGGGTTTGTTTATGTCTGTTATGGATTCCCCTCATTATCCATGCTGTTTGAAGGGAGACCCCATGGATTCAGCTAGTTTATTACATACTTTCTATATTTTAAGACTAACTCAGAGTTCCAAGTGGCACATGTGTTCCAACTTGGAAGATTATTTTCTCACTTTCCTGTTTTATGATGATGATTAAGGAGAAATAAAGTAAGATTTTAGGGAATGATGACATATTTGAGAGTGGCTAACCATAATCCTTTTGGCCATGATTCAAATACAGTTTTGTGATCTTTATGTTTATTATGTTATTCTTCCTAGAAATTTTAGGCAAGATTGAGTTATAGTTATAGCATCTGTTTTCTTATTTTAAAACCATATTGTGTACCATCTGTTGTTTCATTATCACTGATTATTACTTTTAAATTTTAATATATGTAGGTAAAGACTTTAACCTTTATTTATTACTAATTTTATCATTTCTGTATACACAGTATATTCAGGATGCTGGTTAGAGTTAAATAAATATAACTGAATAGATTTTAGATACAAAAAAATTTCTATTTTTCGTTATGGTTATTAATTTGGAAAAAGTAATTCACTTGACTATCAGCCTTCATTGTTGTTATGGTGGTGGCAGCGATAAAAACCTCTCCACTAAACATTTATTTTATACAATTAGGTATCTCTGTGCTTAACTTCTTAATTTTAAAGATACTACTGTTCATATTTTTATGAGCTACAAAGCTATTCTTTCATCAAGTGAAATAAATCAAATCACTTTATAAGAATTTTCAATAAATATTTAAGAAGGGTAGATTGTCATCAGAATTTATCATTATGGGTATTTTTTTCAGGGGTAATATAGAACTTGCTATAAATATTTATTGTGTTCTTAAATCTGAAGATATTCATTGGTTAGGTGACTGCATGCCTGCTTATGCTGAAAGGAACAAAAGAAAGTTTAAAAACTGAAAGCATAAACATAATTGAACCACCCACTTAAAAGAGAAATTGGTATAGATGTTTTCCAGGGGAGAACATGCTTTCTGTGTAAAAAGGGCTAGTGTAACAAGAAGTCATCTATTCTTGATTTCTTTAGACAGCTAGAGTTTTGTGCCTTGTCTAGTTTCTGTGTTTTAAGAGCTTGTTCTGTGTAGCAGAAATAATACAATAAATGGGTTTAACCACATTTGTCTCAGCTAGACAGTCTGCTTTGTCAGAGATTGCTGGTACAACATAAACAAATTATGTGTTTGTAGTGCTTTTCAATGAAAGCCTATCTAACAGAGCTGAGATTGTGTTTCAGCAGCTGTAGATTTAATCTCCTACCTGTCAGTTAAAACAGGCATTTCCTGAGCCAGATAAGGACTGGTTGTAGAGCAGGGAAGTAGTCACAGCTGAACAAAGGCCTATTGTTATTGGCTGATAATTTCTAGTAGATTCAACTCTGTATTCTACCATGGAAACGATAGTCATGGTGCTATCGGCAAATGATTACTTTGGCCTTTTTTATTGTTAAATCAAGAAGGGTTAAAGAGAATCAAAACTAGGTTTTATGTCATTCCTTTTGGGGAATTGTCATTTATTAAAAAAAAAAATCTATAGCTTTGATCATTACGGTTTTAGATCATGGTGGATATGATATTAGGGATATGGAAAATGCCTCTTCGCAGATTTGTAACTGTATATTTAAGATTTCAAGTTATAACACAAACTACCCAAAGTCAAAAAAATAAACCCATGGATTGGTGTTCTACCATGTGACTCACATCATGAGTACTGCAACTGTGAGTCCTGAATATTCTGGAAGAGATCTAATGTTAAATGTCTGTTCTCTGATAACTATGTGTATACTTCTACATTTCTACTTTTCCTTTTATCCTGATTTTCAAAGAGAAAAATACGTTCCTGATCATAGTTTTGGGGAATTAGAGGGTAAAGAATAATGGAAATAAGAATTAAATTACTTCACTCAAACGCCTCCCTCTCCTTCTCTCTCCCTTTTCTTTCTTCATTCTCTCTTTCTTTTAGAAGTAGTGGAGTAGGGTTCCCTTTTTCTCCCTGGTTCACCTTCTTACCTATAGGAATTTATAAAGGTAAGTTGAACTGTGTCAAGATTGATTTACCTGGTTTGGTGAAATTATCTATCTCTATGTTTTTGTTTTTTTTTTAAGTTACATTATTACGAATTCCAACTCCTAAGTAAGGAATACTTACTGAATGGTAAGGCACACTGATGGATTGGCCCTGTGTTTATACTAACATTTTGCAATCTAAAGTCACAACTTTTCAATTATCAGTTTAAATTTCCATTTTTAAGTAATCCATGAGTTCTTAAGTTTAAAAATAAACATATGTATCTTTATTTAAGTAAAATGTTTATAATTAAGTTTTTAGTTGAATTTTTTTTTACAGTAATTCTATTTGCAAGAAGCTTTTTATGTATAGCATTTTGATTTTTGCAATATATTTGTATAATAAGTATAATACTGGGTTTTGGAGTTTTATTTGCTAAAGTATGAGGGACAGAGTAGGCAATAATTGGATTTACACAGTGGATATAAGAGATAGTACTAACTAAAAAAAGCCACGATATCTATACTTGCTTACTGCTTTCTTCTTTGTTTATTTTTCTTTAGTTTTCCTTTCATGTTTTTTTTTTTCTTGTCTTAAAATCCTGGGATTATTAGGACAAACCTGTTTATATTATCTTTGTTTTTTGGGTTGTACAAAAGATTAATTAAGATTTTATATTATTCCTACCTGTAAGTCTAAGGCATATAATACTTCTCTTTCTTCTTTATTTTCCCACTGTTAAAAATTGTTATCAAGAGCAATATAATACTATGTTTTTGATGGACTGAAGTAAGAAGTAATATATTAAAATAGAGAATACAGGAATAATAGGATTTCTTAGTTTGAAAGAACATGTGGAAGATTCAACGTATTCATTTTCTATTTTGAATTCTGATTATTTTTTTCTCTTGACCTGAGGGGATCCGTCATCTTTCCACTTCTCTTTGGGCTCGAGTTTCTATTCCTTTTTATATGTGTTTGCATTGAGTTATTTATTGGCATCGAGTTATTGCTAAACAATGCTATTGTCCTATTCTTTGTAACAATAAGAACATCACAGGAGGTGACTCACTATAATATTTGTCTATATATTGTAAATTCCAATTTCATTTGGCAAATATGACATTAGTCTCAACTAAAAAAAAAGGAGAAGTTTAATTTAACCACTGTTTGAGTCAGTTTGTATATATTAAATTTTCTAATTTTGTGATCTTTACTAACAGTTGATGTTTTTTTCCCCATAGAAAAGTTGACAGGTAATTTGTATTATTTTTAAATATTTTTATACTGCCTACACAGACTGGATTAAAAATTTGGATTTTTAGTTTCTATCAATAAACTTCTCCCATAACCAAAATTTTATTAAAATATATTTGGGGAAAATAATTACATTAATGTTATAGTATCCAATTATATTTTAATATCTTATACTCTTCTCCACTATAGGCATTAAAGAGAATAAATGTATAAAGAGTAAAAATGCTTCTGTCTCATATGCAATCATCACTGGACAAATTACATTTCTCTGTCAGTCAGTCAATCATATCTTTGCCCTTTGCTTGGCATATTTGGAGGCCCTGTCCTAGGAACATATGTATTAAGATTCTGTCTTCAGGATGTTTTCCTTCTATCTGATCAGAGGATATGTAAGATGGAAATAGGCCACCATTATCCACATTTTGGCTCTATTGAGGTAGTTCTAAACTCATGTCTCTGCTTTCATTCTTGTCCTATTATCATCAGTTTTCCTTATAGCAACTGAAGTGATTATCTATAAACCTAAATTAGTTCTCATACCGTTACTTTCTCTTAAAATTCTCTAGCGATTTACCATCACACTCAGAATAAAATCCACTTTTTTTCCTATTCTCAACAGTACCCTCAATGATCTAATCTCTGCCTGTCTTTCCCTTGCTACTCTCTGCCATTATCTCCCTGATTTTCCCTTACCTCTCCCTCCCATTATCTCTCTAATCTTCCCCCTATCTCTCTCTCATTATCTCCCTGATTTTCCCCTACCTCTCTCTCATTATCTCCCTTACCTTCCCCTACCACTCTCTCCGCTCATTCTGCTCTGGCCTTACTAGCCCTTTTACCCAAACCATTACTGCCTGAGGGCCTTGGCACTCACCATCTGATGCCTGGGTTGCTTTTCTCTTAGTTCCATGTAACATTTCCTCAGATCGTTCAACCCTATGCTGTAATCTCCTTGGAGAAGCCTTCCTTGACCATCCCTACCCATGAGAGTCTTTTCTACTTCCTACCTACTAACTCCACTTTCTGCCATCTACCCTCTATATAGTTACCTTACTTTATTTTTCCTCATCACAGCTATTTTCAACTGACATTTATTATATTTATATATGTTGGTTCATGTATACATTTGTTTATAAACACATATGTAAATATATATATACACACAATTATGTACATATGTATATTTTTTTATTTGTATGTTGTCTGTCTTCTACAGAAAATGATGGTAGGGAAAATTGTCTATTGCTATATTCCTGGTACCTAGAATAGTGTTAAATATTGAAATGAAAGTTTGTTGAATGAATGGATGAATTTATCCACATAGGAAAACCATTTTGCAACATATGTGTGTGCAATACATATTTGGACAGAGGGAAGGAAATTTTGTTTGGGGGATTTTCATGGAAGAGTAGAATTTTGCTGAACCTTGAAGAATAGGTCAGATCTGGGAAGGCAAAGAGGAGAGGGAAGCTTGTACTGAATGGTAAGAAAGTGACATGAGCATAGAATTAGCCATTGAAAGAAAAAGGAAAAAGATTATGGTAAAGGTTAGTAGGGAAACAGGCTTAAGGGATATGTTAAGAACATCTTACGGAGGCACAGCCTCAACTAGGGAGTTTGGACTTTCCCTTCCTTAATAGTGTCATTTCTCTATGTGGTCTAAGTTATTTAATTGAAAATAGTATTAAATAAAACTAAAAGAATGAAGAAAATTGCTTTCTAAAAACCAACATGTTAGCTTTTCCTTATAATCATTGTCAATGTCAACGTTCTCTCTCATTGAGTTGAGGTGACAGGTTTAGGAGTGAGAGAGAGAGAGAGAGAGAGAGAGAGAGTATGTGTGTGTGTGTGTGTGTGTAATGTCCATTCGGGGGTGAGGTGGGGATTGCAAGTTGTGCTCCAAAGTGATATTACAGTGCATGCCATTAGCTTTTTTGCTCTAAAAGACTAGAGTGTGATAAAGATTGATAATGTGAAGGCTACCTAACTTGTGATTACAGTTATTATTTATGCCTCCCCTCACCTTACTTCATCTCTATGCCTCCACATTGCATATGTAGACACTATCATTTACTGATATTTCCAAGGAGGCCAACTTTTCATGGCTGATCCCTGCCTGTCAATAACTTATATAATTTGTTTTTGTTATATTTAGAGATTCCACAGTGTTTGTCAGGCCTCCTTGCTTATGGTGAAACTTCTGCTCTCCGTGGTAGTTGGTGTTCAAATGCTTTTCTGTCATTCATTTAATATTTCATAATAAGTTCACTGTGATATAGCAAACATTTTTTATTATGATATTATTTTGGAAAACTGTATTCCTGACACTTTTGGTGAGAACATCTTATTTCTCACCAAAAGATTATATTTGACGATGATGAAATTATGAAAGAAGCTTAGAGGCAATTCTAAATTTTACTGTAGGGGAATTTAAGTAGATGCTATGGGAGAACTAAACCAGTAAAAATATCTTGGCATAAATGAACAAAATCAATTTTTGTATTTTCTTACCAAATAGTGAACTTCAAAGTTAGGCCATGGCACGGCCAAAATAAAAGATGATATATGTTTGGAGCAGATTTATATTTCTGTTGCCTTGATTTGATCATTGTAAAGGCTGAAAGGACTTTGACTTGATTTAGAAGACTAAAAACTCTTTAGAATTGTTGTAAGTTCGTTTTTAAATAACATAGAATAAAAGTTCTTTCATGCATTTGTACAACAAATATTTGTTGAGACCCTACTCTGTGTAAGGTCTTTTACTGAGCCTTGGGGAGATACAAAGTCCGTGCCTTTAAGTTGCTTATGCACAATTTTAACAAGACCTATAGTTTAAGATGTAAACCTGCATTTCTGAATGAGGAATTTAATAATTGAACTCTGGTCATTGCTAACAGAATAAGGTTGTGTAAAGTACTTCAGGGGTAAAAGCCAGATTGCCTTCATTACAGGTCAAAAGTTTATGAAAGGTTTATATATGAATTTGGTTGTTACAAAGAAAGGAATGCCATATTCTTCACAAATGTTACCATATTTAAATGGAGCCAAAATTATACAAAATTTGAAAAAAATTTTCATCTTGTCAAAACACTTTGATCATTGTATATTTAATGGTGTTTCCATTTAAGAAGAGCAATCATTAGTCTCTAATATGTTTCATATTTCTCTGGAAATAAGGCAGGGTGGAACAAAAAACATTCATCTTCACTAGTCTTTGGAAATATCTAAATTGACTAGCTCAGTCTTCTGTGATGGCCTGGTGACCACTAACTGTGACTATTTGCATAATAGTCAACTCTTCACTTCTGTAGTGATAACTGTTTGTATCTGATTAAAATTAAGACTGTTTTAGTTCTCTTGACTTTTCCAGAAGTTGCAAAAATTGAGATTTGCTGTTCTGCTTTAACCAAACAAATGCACACATGGGGATAACAATATGCTGAGTTTATGCAGATTTTACAGCACGAATCTGAATAAAATACCCACTAATAGATCCTTAAGGAGTAATAAACACACATGAATTTTCCTTAGTTGCACTTTAAAGTGATTTTAACATACTACTAGACCTTAACAATAATATTTAATTGACAAGATTATGCATTTGTATGGATTGAAAAGGTGGTGGATATCTAATTCCAAATGAATCATAAATTTTACTTTTGCATAACATGTTTTATTAATTTCTTTATGTCCAGGATATTCTATTTCCCTCCTGGTGAGAGTTTCTTTAAACATAGTAAGATAATTTGAACACATTTAATTAACATTTATCATCCATTTTATAAAGTAATCTGACTTGTATTTTTGTAAATACTCTCAAAATTTTTCTGGGGGTATAGATCATAGAAAGACTATAGAATGATAACTAATGAAATTTTTATTTTAATTTAGTTTTCTTTTTTAGCAAAACTTTCCTTTCTCTGTTGATCTTATCCTAAAGTAAGCTGACAAACTGGAGGACTTACACAGTTTCTCAGTGAAAACAAACCTAACACCAGTACCTGAGAAAATAAGGCTATGATGTCTCAAAGGCATCTTTATATTTCTGTTACCTGGGGTATAGGAATATAATGATATATAAGTATATAGTGATAGGTGTTCAATAAATAGCTGTTGATGAGTTGAATTAAGATAGGCACTGCTGCCTTCTCTATGTAGTAACACATTTCTCCAAAGTCTAAGGATTCATTGCATATGTGTTGAATTCTTCATTTCATGGAATAAAGGGACAAATAAGTAAGAAATGCTGGAAATTAAGATTATGTTAGTCCTAAACCCATTTTCTTTTTGCTTTGAAATTTTAATATTAAACAGAATATGTACACATGAACCAGAGAGAAAATAATAACATTCAGGTATTAGTATATTAATGAGATATTTCTCCATTTTAAAAAATGCAAATAAAGCAAATATATACAATATGCTGAGAATATAGAGATGTTAACACAAAGGATGGGATTGGTTCTTTCAGGGCGATTAGCGTTTCTCTCTGAATATATGCCTAAAGAAGATTCTAAAAACATGTGCCATTGACTTGATAGAGTCTTTGTGTTCTTATTCTCAAAGAAGATCATTTCTCTCCTGTATAACCAAGGAAGGGAGCTGGGAAGTGCTAGACTGTGAAGTAGGTTGTAAATAGCTATCGTAAAGAAACAACCCAGCAAATAAAATTGCTTTGTTTGCATGTGTTACTTTTGATAGTGGGGGTGGGGACATAGTGAAGCTGGTGACAAGGTGTATTTTTTCCATTTCTTACTTCTTCTATGAATATTTTGGATATTTTGTAAAGTGTATTTAATAGTCTAAATTAGAAAAGAGATATAAACTACTATATATATAAACTACTATAGCTGTAGTTTCTCTTTTTTTCCTTTAAATTAAACTTTAACTGAACTATAAGATATATACAGAAAAATGTATGTATATAAAGTTAGTTCTTTATTAATGTTTTAACTAAAGCATATGACTTTGAAAGACTAAAGCCTGAGTTTTGAAAGGAATGCTTTTAAACCATAATATCTTGAGTTTTCCTACTTTTTCAGGGATTTTTTTTAGCCATTAGTGTGAATTTTAAAGAAAGCTATCAATAGTAAGCATTATTCTAGGAAGACATTGCTTTATATAATGAATGTTAACAATGATAACAATGTATTTTGTACATTTTCCTGATGAGACCTGAGAAAAGAAGAGGGGGTGCAGGGAGGGAGGGAGAGAGGCGGGTGTGTGTGGTGGGGGAGGGGAGATATCCTGCCAGTAACAAATAAACCACAACAAAGCAGTTGCAGTCACCTTATTTGTATGATGTGTACCAATTGGATGGGGGTAGAAAACATCTAAGAAGATAGGACTCTCCTCAATTGTTCTAGAAAATGTGTGTCCTAAATTTGTTCCTTAGGAAATTAGAGTTTGAGCACATTCCTGCTGAAGCTAGATAGATTCTGTAGAGGCAAGATTTGATATATTCCATTAGCTGTAGCAGCCAGGGATTTGCTAAATAAGACAAAGGAAAAGAAAGTAAAAAGTTGTATCAAGATGTATTTAAAAGTTATCTTTAGTTCTCTCTCTTTCATTTCTCTCTTTCTCTTGCACTTGCTTTTTCTTAATATCAGTATTTTTAATCTTTATCATTCCCTCCCTCTGCTACGATACAAACATATTAGAAACATTCCTTTTGACAGTTGAAAGAAGCTTTCTTCAATTATATCACAGAAGGAGTGATTTTCTATAAATAAAGCATTTAAAATATCCTCACTGTTCACTGCCTTTAACTCAGTAATAGGTATTAATATGCATGACATTTTCAATACAACTACTTATTGCCCATCACTACAAAAAAGTTAAAGAATCTTCATGAAAGAGAAAATGAGCCCCCCTGAGTGTCACTCTGTTTGCATATTAGCACGTAGCCAGGTCTCTGCCAAGTTGCTCTCTGACTGACTGCTACAGATGCTCTTTCTCAAGTATTCTGAGTCATATCTTTACTTCAAGTCTTCAGGGACAAACAATAGCACCTGTTCCTCACAAGATATCAGGCCAGTTAGCCCATTCATGTATCTTTAATGAAGCTCTGGGGCAGATGGCAAAAAATGGCATTATCAACAACTTAGCACAGAGAAAACAAAGGGGATAAGTGTTGATGCAACAGTGCTGTTTTACGAATTGGAAGAGACAGAACCTAAGTGTTTCATACACATCTGCTGCTGTCTTGATTCTCTGAAAGACTTCAGGAACACCCTAGCAATTAAAATTTCTGGGCATGTAGCCTATTTGATCAAGAATGTGTTTCCCCACCCTCTCCAAAAGGGAAACACTTTGGTCATGGATTGTGGAAGTTTAGAATTAATGGACAGTTATGCTGTAGGGTACATCGTTTATTCCTTTCATGATGCACTAAGCTTTACCCATGATGGGGTTTCTGGTTTCTTATTAATCATTTGAATTACAACCCCAGCCTCATAGTGCATGTTTACAAAGCGTTAAAAATAATGCAGTTTTCATGCTTAGAGATATATTTTAGTCACATCAAATTTTATTCTTTGTACTAACAAAATCAATTTTACTTCTTTATAGGATAATTAAAGAATTTTGAACTTTTGCTTAGGGAGAGTTATACTTTCAAGAAAAAAAATGCTATTTGAAATGTTGATAGCTTCTTGGAAAAGACATGTGGAGACTGGTCATTATTTGATGGAGTGAGGGTAATTCTATTATTTTTTATGTTTAATAAAGAATTTGGGGAAGAGGGGTTGTTGTTTTCACTGTGACTGTCTTTCCTGGAGTGTAACCAAATGGGAAAATAGGATGATGGGAAGGAAGAGGCAAAAGCAAGATTACATTTTTCAGAGCAGGGTGTGGTTTTTCTGTATCTTTAAAATTTTTTTATTTTTTTTATTATAGATAAAAATATGCACCATAGATGTGGCCCAACCCATCACCCTCCCTCCAACCAAACCTCCCCCCTCCCTTCCCCTTCCTTGGTCCTTTCCCCATAGTCTTGTGGTATAGTTGGGTTATAGCCTTCATGTGAAAGCTATAGCTTAGCTTCATAGTAGGGCTGAGTACATAGGATACTTTTTCTTCCATTCCTGGGATACTTTGCTAAGGAGAATATGTTCCAGCTCCATCCATGTAAACAGGAAAGAGGTAAAGTCTCCATCTTTCTTTAAGGCTGCATAGTATTCCATGGTATACATGTACCACAATTTGCTAGTCCATT
>CAUYPK010146584.1:0-10686 GCA_963574355.1 Loris lydekkerianus | reverse complement strand
TCAGAATGGGAGAAGATGTTTGCAGGTTATGTCTCCAACAAAGGTTTAATAACCAGAATCCACAGAGAACTCAAACATATAAGCAAGAAAAGAACAAGTGATCCCATCACAGGCTGGGCAAGGGACTTGAAGAGAAACTTCTCTGAAGAAGACAGGTGCACAGCCTACAGACATATGAAAAAATTCTTATCATCCTTAATCAGAGAAATGCAAATCAAAACTACTTTGAGATATCATTTAACTACAGTAAGACTAGCCCATATCACAAAATCCCAAGACCAGAGATGTTGGTGTGGATGTGGATAAAAGGGAACACTTCTACACTGCTGGTGGAAATGTAAACTAATACGTTCCTTTTGGAAAGATGTTTGGAGAACACTTAGAGATCTAAAAATAAACCTGCCATTCTATCCTACAATTCCTCTACTAGGTACATATCCAGAAGACCAAAAAACACATTATAAGAAAGGTATTTATACCAGAATGTTTATTGCAGCCCAATTCATAATCACTAAATCATGGAATAAGCCCAAGTGCCCACTGACCCACAAATGGATCAATAAATTGTGGTATATGTACACCATGGAATATTATGCAGCCTTAAAGAAAGATGAAGACTTTACCTCTTTCATGTTTACACGGATGGAGCTGGAACATATTCTTGTTAGTAAAGTATCTCGAGAATGGAAGAAGTATCCAATGTACTCAGCCCTACTATGAAACTAATTTATAGCTTTCATATGAAAGTTATAACCCAATTATAACCTAAGAATATGGGGAAAGAAGAAAGGGAGGAGAGGAGGAAAGATGGGTGGAGGGAAGGTAATTGGTGGGACCACACCTAAGGTGCATCTTACAAGGGTACATGTGAAACTTACTAAATGTAGAATATAAATGTCTTAACATAATAACTAAGAAAATGCCAGGAAGGCTATGTCAAACACTGTGATTAAAATATGTCAAATGGCATATAAAACCAGTATATGGTGCCCCATGATTGCATTAATATACACAGCTATGATTTAATAAAAATAAATAAATAAATAGGAAAAAAATTAATCATCTCATAAAAACTTCTGATTTAGAGCTTGAAAACCAACCAATCAGAGTTCACCTGCCCTGGCCAATCAAGACTGAGCTGTATCAACCAACCAGGGCTCAGAGGCATCAATTAATCAGAACTCAGCTGTACTGAACAATCAGAACTGAGTTCCAATCCATTTGTTTAAACAGACTTGATTGAGAACTCAACTAGGATTTTGCTGTAAAACTTGAATTCTCTCTTCGTTCACTGGAACAAACTTTCATTTTACTCCAATGGTTCCCTTGCCCTGATTTGCAAACTGTTCACTAGCGTACAGTCTCTTTCCTCCAAATTCCTTTTTTGAAAGCTTTTGCTCATAGTCTAAAAGAAATTAACAGAAGAAAAATTTTCAATCATCAAGACGACCCAATATGTAAAATTTGGAAGACTAAGAAATTTCCTGAAACCTCTGTGGACTACATAGGCAAACCCTGGAAAATAAATAGGTTCATTGAATGAACAGATACTATTATTGTCCTGGAAATTGCTGAAGTAAATACTGGGAGCCACTCTCACTGACATAAACCTGAAGTCATAACTGCAATGCATCTTGACAAAATACATCCTGTAGTTTTTGAGACAAGTATGTCTCTCATATAATGGTATTTTTGCTGTATCACTGTACTTTTTCTTCAGTGATTTCATGTTATTACTAAAATCCACATTTCTTTCTTTTATTAAATATAACTTTACATGTGCTTCATAGTTGTTACCTTTAGAAAATTAATGTGGCTAATGTGTAAATGCATTTGTTAATACTTGGACTCTTGATGAGAAGAGATGGAAACCTTTATCTTAGAAGCTAAGGGTAAAAGAGGTTGAAATTGGAGCTGGTAGAAGTCTTACTGATCAGAGAAAGTACCACATTACAGAACCACTGACAAACACACAATAAGTGAGTCCTTGTTTAACAAAGTAGAAGTGAAAGAAAGCCTTAGGAAATTCACATCAACAAAATGTCTGAACAGGTTTATTGTAGAGAGAGAATGGACAGGAAGTGTGGCCACTTTATTTTCCTGTAGATTTTCCTTGCCACCCATCAGGACACCAGTCACTGCCCCATCCTACTCATATTCAACAGCTAAGTATCTAAACAAGTTTATCTCTTCCTAGAACCAACAGAAGTCCAGAAAGAAGGTTCAACCTCTGCTTCCAACAAGCTGTGAGCAGTCCCCACAACCCCCTCCACCATCTCCTCTGGCGTCCAAGGGTCCCTGCTCCAAGCACTCCAGAGCTATAGCACCTAGGCTGGGGGAAGGCAGGGAACTGGAGAAATCAGCACCCTCTATGCCAGCTGAGATGCAGCAGACTGACCATCCATCTCATTCCGTTCAACTGTGTTTCAAGAACAGGAACCCTTCCTTTCCTTCCCTTTATTGTGGAAGAAATTTTCTCAAATGACCTGGCTCATATCTGACATCTCCCCACCCAGTTCAACAAGCTTTCTTTGCTCTGGATGTGATCTCTTGGCCATTGGCTATAAATAACCTGGCCTATGTCCTTCACACTCTGTGTGAGCTGGTCTGATCATCATCACTTCTCCAGCTCCTTTTTGCTTCCTCCCCTCCTTACCCAGGGGCCCAGCCAACAACACAGCATATTCCAACCCCTCCAAGGGAGTACCTACTGGCAGAAAAAGCAATTAACACTGATATTTCTACAAGCTGAAAATTCTTATAATTAAAACTTCTTTTGTGAGATCTCAGGAGTCTAAATAATCCTAAGGGAAGAAAAGTACTAGCATCTTATCAGGAAATGTGACCAGTGGAAATAGATGAACTCACTAATACAGGACTAAAATTTTACTCTAGAGCCCAATTATCACATATAAATATTTATTGATTAAAACAACATCATAGGCTTGCTATATTCACTAAAGGGTTTTTAGCAAATTCAGAAGTCTATGGAAGTAGCAACAGTTACAATCAGCCATGTAATCAAAGTTATTTCTAACATAATCACTTTCTTAAGCTTAGACAAGACAGGTCCTAATAGTGACAGAGGTTATCCATTCAAGGAAGAAACAATTAATTTGATAATTCAAAGCTCAAAACAAGTGAAAAACATTTAATTCCACTCAAGAATATTAATTGATGGACAGTTGTCACCATGGTGATATTAATATTGAATCTTAGAAGACTAAACAAATTTGCAATGTAAATATACCAGCAAGTTTAGAGATGCTATCTTTCTAAACTCAGACAACTATCAAATCCAACATTATCTCTGTCTGAAAAGCCAAAAAGCACTGATATTAGATAAAAGTTAAACTTCTACCATAACAATATGTTGAACTTTACTCATCTAGAGAAAGAATAAACATGTTTTATATATTTGACAAACCAATTTTGATAAAATGCAAGCTGATGAATTATCCATAGGAGGGAAAATATATTAAAAAGAATACCACAGAGTTTTTAATTTATAAAAAAAAAAAATAGCTTTCTTTCACATCAGAAAAGAGAAAAAGGTCTACATATCAATTAGGATCAACACCAATAAACAAAAAATTATAGCTACATTGTAGTTTCTCTCTCTCTCTCTCTCACACACACACACACACAAAAAAAAAAAAATATATTTCATTGTCCCAAATCACTAAAAGTACCTATGTACTGACATTTAAATACACAAAGAATTACCAAATGATTTTTCAGAGGCAATTAGCTTTGAATATAAATGTATTTCCTTCCAGTTTTTCCACTTCCTCACACAAACTTCTCTATGCAATCTAAAATGATGCTAAACTTTCTCCATTTCAAAAATCACTGACAAGTCTTTCACACAAGTGATAGCCTCAACAGACTGGCTCTAAGACCTTGCCAGAAAATGCAAGCTTAAGCTGTCTCCAAAAGGAAACAATACTATAGCCTAAATGATCTTATTCCACAGGTTGACACCTTGTAAATCTTTTAAAATGCCTGAAATGTTCAGCTTAATGCAATCTACCCAGGCCTCTACTCAGAGTCTCTCCTCCTCAGACAAATTGGTGAAAATAGAAGAGTCATTAAAGAATGCTGCTCTGTGGCAATTCTGAAGTTGTCTGTGATAAACAGTGTGCAACACATTGCACATGGAAAATACTTGGGCTCTGACTCAAAAAGTGAGTGAAGAAAGGACAAGGAAACCTAACTAACACAAAAATGAAATTTTTCAGAGAGAATTAGGTGATGGCAATTCAGCTCACTCAGGAATCAAGTCCAATTGCTTCTATAATTCTGTGAATATGGTCAAAAACAAGGTTTCAGGTAAGTACTTGTCAACGTAAATCTCATTTCACCACATAGTTAGCTTGAATCAGTATCAAGCAGTGTTTCATCCTATTTGTAGGAGCAATTTACAGGCAGGCGAATGTACTAGAATTAGGTTTCCAGGCTGGGTCTACAGCCATGGAAATTAAAGGAAACAAGCTAAAAAATATGTCCAATTGAGATCATTGTCTCTAATCACTATTGCTATATCAGCAGCAGTTTTTGAATGCTTATTAATGATATCCACCTCGATATTAGGCATAAAAATAATGGTAGCTGCCACTGACGGAATGCTTGCTGTTTCCCAGGCAGCATGCTACAGTCTTTATGCATTCATTCAAATAATATTTATTAAGTACCCACCATGTGACCTACCATGTGACAGAACTCCTTTAGTGCTCAGGGTACAGTTTCAATAAAAGAAAGTCCCTGTTACTAGGGGACTTTCCAGTAAGAAAAGTAGGAAAATAGAAAAGTAAATATAGACCATATCAGTTTTATTTTTTCAGTAATTTAATCAAAACCAATATATGAACTATAACCAAAATTTTAAATACTGCAACAGACATGTTACTATAACACAAAGGTCATGTTCTGGCATATAAAGGCAACACTATGAAGCCATTAATATTTATTTTGTCCCTTATTTTAAAAACATCCTGTCCCATAGCATCAAAAATCAGGACTTACCAAAAGATTTTCCGGCTTGAGGTCCCGGTGGACGATGCTCTTGCTGTGCATGTGGACGAGGGCCTTACATAAGTCCATGATCATGAGCGCAGCGTCAGGCTCGGGGAACTTCACACTCTCTATCAGGGCGTCAAAAAGGTCCCCACCCGGCACGTACTCGAGGATCAGGTAGATCTCAGAGTCAGTCTCGTACACTTCGTGCAGCTTCACGATGTTGGGGTGGGACAGGCTCTGGATGATGAGAATCTCACTGTCAACCATGTCCTCCTTGCCCTTGAGCCGGGCCTTGTCGATGATCTTCATGGCGTAGGCCTGCCTGGTAGCGCGGTGCCTGCACTCCTTCACCACCGCGAAGTTGCCGTCGCCGAGCACCCGGCCGGTCTCGTAGTGCTTATCCACGTCAGCCTCCAGGATGCCTGCAGGCCGCGGCCTCCGGCCGCCAGGCCGCTCCAGCCGGCCCTCTTCCAGCCTTGTCTTGGGCTCCTTTTCCGCCCTCGCAGGCTGGTCATCTCTGTGAGGCAACTTTCTCCCCGCTGACACGCCTGGATTCTTCTCCTTCTCTGCGTCCTTCTCCTCTCCCCGAGTCCTGGGGAGCCGCTCGGCATCAGCCTGGTGCTCTCTCAGGAGCCAGCCACCATGCTTGCTCCTGAAAACATGCCTGGTGTCTTTCTTCCCCTCCTCCGCCACTGGTACAACGTCCCCGAGGTCCTTCTTGGCCTTGGCTGCCCCCTGAGGATAGCCTTCCTGACCCTCGGGGTCTCTGTCCTCTTTCTTGTCAGTGCTCTTGCTGGATCTCCTCAGTTCTTGAGTAGGGTTCCTGGGGATGCTCCAGTGGCCGTCACCTTTCCACCCTTCCTCCTCACCCACAGGGTTTGCCTCTGACGACCTCCTGCAGCTTCTGGTCCTCACTAGCTTCTCCACGTCATACCTTGGGCACTTCCCCAGGTCCAGCTCACTGGTCCCCAGGGACAGCTTCTCCCTCTGCTGGAGCTCCCTCTCTCTCCTGCACTTCTCACATCTGATAATTTCACCAGAGGTTTTTTCAATCTCCACCCCCAGGTGCTTCTCTCCCCTGGCATGCCTCTCTTCCAGAGTGGCTTCCCTGGGCAGCTTGCTACCGAGTTCAGACTCCCATTTCCCTCTCGCCCACTTCTGGGCCCTCACCTGGTCTTCCAGCGCAGGCTCCACAGAGGTCTTCCCATGGAGCCTGATGCCTGTCTTGCAACTCGCTGGCTCACAGCAGCTCTTGGCAGTTTCAGACTCCCCACACTGGTGCTCCCCTTTCAGAGCCTTGCTATAAAGCCTGCTCCTCAGCCGTGGAGAAGGGACACGGCTGTGCTGAGTCAATGTCAGTGCACGGGCTTTGTTGGGGTATAGTTCTTCTATGGCAACCTGAATGCTCTTCAACGTCAACGGTTCTTTGCCCATGGCAATGAATGCATCCCCTTCCCTGAAGAAATCAGAGACACTCTTGATTTCCTTGCCCTTGAGGTTAAATAGTTTCCTCACCCGATCATTCTTCCATCTTGGAAAGCCCAAGGCTTCTGAGATGTCTGCTATGAGTTGCTCGAAAGTCTGAACCGACCGCCTGTTGAGGAGCAGGGTGATCTTACGGAGGGGCTGCCCCCCTAGCTTCACCACAGTCACGACCCTGGGTTTCAGTGGGCTATTCTCGCCATGGGACAAGTGATGGTCATTCCGAGGGCTGAACAAGGGCACAACCGGGCCCCGGGGCCCCAGGAATGGTTTCTCCAGATTCCCTCTGCCCCCAGGCAGCCAGGAGCCTTGCAGTTTCCTCTCTGTGATTCTGGAGCTTAAATACTTTAGAGAATGATCACATAGGCTTCTATGCCCTGCAAAAGGGAAAAGACAACAGAGTGTTAGTCAAGAAAGGTTCAGAGAGCCCTGGTCTTCACCAAAGCTTTACTAAAGATTGCTCATTCTACTATTGCAGTTTATAAATGTGGTCACTGAGTGTGCCTTTATATTTTAGGTCCAATCCCCAGACTCCTCTATGAGACACCAAGTGTGCAGAATAGAGTCAAAAATGGGCCTTGAACTACTGCAGGCCTCACAGGGACTCCCAGGATGGACCAGGCTTCACAGCCTTCTCAAGGTGATACCAGGCTCTGTGAATAAAACTACCCCAGCTGCTCCAAAGTGAAATGACCTTCATGGATCTACAGCTGAGATAAAAAGTACCAGGTTTTCTGCCCAGGAAGCACCAAGAGGCAGGAACATTCTGGAACTTTATTTTAAAAAACTATCCTTGCCAAGAATAGTTTCTTCAGCTTGGCTTTCAGCTCACTCAAGGTGAGGCAGTATGTGAAGAGGTTATCATCACAGGGTTTGAGACAGATGTGGATGTTAATCCTCGCATGGTACACTGACCGTTTATGTGAAGTTGGGCAAATTAATTGCATTTAAGTTTTTTCATCTCTAAAGTATGAATGATGCACCTTCCTCCCAGAATTTTTGTGAAGAATAAATGAGAAAATGATTACAATTAACACAGTAAAGGTACAGTAATTCACAGTTGCTAACACTGTTCTATGATTGTAATATCTATTTTGAGTTATAATTTCATTTTATCCATAACAATTTATTGATAAAGTAGAAGTCTACTGTGCACAGCTTGATGGGCCAACATAATATGGCAGGTATTTCTTAAAAACTCTGAGATTCTCTTGAATTAGCATAGGAATGAAAGGAGGTTTTAATCTAGGTATAGAAACTTCCCTCTCCAGATTGTTTTCTTCTCTCCTTATTGAAAAAAAGGGGGGGACATATAAAGGACATATTAATGTTTAAAGCTGAAATAAGAATATAATGAATAAGATAAGACTCTGTATTTCCTTATTGACTACATCCAGCCAGAATTAAGTATTTGAGGCAAAAGTGATTTAATTTCCCCAATTCCTATCCAGGTCAAGTTAGGAAACTAGAAAACAACAGAATGTATAACCTAGTTAAACCATAAAAGTGGGCTGAGAGTTATTAAAGTTACCCAACAGGATCCATGTGTCAAATCCTACATGTAGGAATCTGTTTCTTATGCTTCCTTTACAAAGAATTTTAAAATAATTATTTATAAGTATATTTTAATCAATTTTAGCAGAAACCCCAGTTGTTCCAGGATGGGCATTTTGGCTTAGCACACCAACACAAAATGTTTTTTGTTTTTTTAATTATAACATACAATCTGTTCTAAGATGATTTCCATCTCGACGCAGGTGTCAAATGAAATGACAAGGTAGTGGCTGGTACTTATTT
This sequence comes from Loris lydekkerianus, assembly GCA_963574355.1. Taxonomy (NCBI): domain Eukaryota; kingdom Metazoa; phylum Chordata; class Mammalia; order Primates; family Lorisidae; genus Loris; species Loris lydekkerianus. The sequence continues at coordinate 2,388 of CAUYPK010146584.1, read as the reverse complement.
TCCCACATGCCACAAATTTATGATCTTAGCAGTCAAATTTACAGTTAAACTCTTTATGGACATCTGTTATCCCTTTTCTTCTCACAGTCTCTCTAATCACTCTGCCTCCATTTTTTATATTAAAGAGTTGATGATTAGAGAAAGAGATCTACAGCAATGATACTAGTTTGTGTTTCCTGTATTGGGTAATTAAGGAAGGGTGTAAAGGAAGGTGACCATCAACTGCAAGTTTATTCCTGAGTCGAGTTTAGCGCCCCAAAAGGGGTCCCACTCAGAGCCACAAGGGGCTAAGCAACCCAATGGAAAATTGAAAGGAAGCGATCCCACCCAGGAAACAGACATTTTGAATTGTCCGAAATGGCGAACACCTTCCTCCAGAACAACAGGAGTGATTAAATAGACTGGACCATTCCTGGTGGAGAATATTGGTGTGGGCTGGCAGTTCAGGCTTTGCAGTGAACTGGTGGGTGGCTAGACTCAAAAGTCCAGATTCAAAAGTGACACTCTGAGCCACAAAAACTAAAATAAGGTCTCCGTGTGCTGCAACCGCAGAAGCTGGCAGCCAGCACCCCACCCCACTCCCAGCCAATTGCAGTTGCCAGTTTACAGAAGAATGTGGGAGCAGAGTGGAAAGATTTGTGAAGCGTGGACTCCTGCACCGAGTTGGGAGGTCGGATAGGAGTGCTGTCTGGAACAGAGCATCTGAGGTTAATTAGACAATAAACTTTTATAGAAACTCCAAAATGGCGATCAGCCAAATAGGGTGGTACCATGGTAACAGTATAAACTGTGAACCAGGTATAAGCCTGGGAACCACTCACAGAGCCACCTGGTGTCCAGAAAGTATACTGCATTATAAATATATACCTACAAAAGTTGATCCTAGGTCACACATATAGATGTATATGTCTACATATATACAAGAATAATATTTTTGTGGTTGGTGCCCTTTTTCTTTTTTTTTCTATTCCTTATCATTTTCTTGGAGGAGCTATTGCTAATTTTTTTTTAATATTTTTTTATTTTTATTTTTTCTATTTTTAATATTTTCTTTCTTGTTTTTTAACTTTTTTATAAACACCACTTTTTTTTCCCTTTTTCCCTTCCCTCTTCTTCTTCTTCCCTTCTTATGGTTTCTGAGAGTACTTACATCAGATTTTTAGAGGTTTCTTTGTTTTGTTTGTTTTTTTTTACCTTTTTTCAATTATTTTATGATTATCATTATTTTTATTGTACTTGGTTTTTTTTGTTGTTATCTGTATGTCTGTGTGTTTCTGATTCTTTGTGCATCTGTGGGCTTGTGTGTCTGGTAGCCTTTTTATCTGTTTATTTGCTCATTTGGTCTCAATGAGTTTGGTGCTTTACTAAATCCTAAGGTTAGCTATATTCCTTAACTCCAATTTTCACATTCAATAAGAACAAGGGGGCACGGGGGATGATGGCTGATTGGAGCCAGCTCTCAATAGAAGCACCAGTCCAGAGGAAGAGATAACAACCAGAAAGAACCTCCCAAAGCTGCAGGAGGGGAGCCGAGCTGAGATCAGATAGATAATTGATCATCCTCCCTGCTGAGGGAAGCTTTGACTCCAAAGAAACTATTTTCAGTGGCAGAGACAAGATGGCTAACTGAAGCCAGCTTTCCGCAGAGGCTCCCGTCCAGAAGGAGAGTTAAAGGACAGAAATTTAGCAAGTAATCTGGTGGATTAGAGCTGCACCAAGAGAGAACATTGAAGAATGCACATCAACCTCTCTGAGATGAGCTGCGACCCCAAGGATACAAACAAAAGGTACAAAATCCATCACCAACCGGACGGGAGTCCCTTCCCCCTGAGAACAGCTTGGAGTTCACCACAAACAAACGAGCAGAGTTCAAAATATTTGAGTTGTCAACAGACCCCTGCAATCCAGTTGCCAGAGACCTTTTAAGCTCTCCCACGTGAGACAGGCGCTGACTGAGACAATTGATTTGGACCTTTTAAACTGAGCCAATTGCCTGAGGACTATTCAAATGGTGCCCTGGGTGTGTGGTTGTAGGAAGGTTTGATATTCCTTTTCCAATTGTTGCCTGCAGGGGGCGGAGTGACTTAATTGCTGGTATTTCTCCACAGCTGAGACTTCAATCCAGAGTAACTGTTTCACTAGGGTCAGACAGAGACCAACTGAAAACAAGACAGAACCACTTAGACCCACCACACCAAACAGGTCCCCAGTTTCTCAGGCCGTAGCACTGTACAGGTACTCAACAAGGCTCCAGGGGAAAAGTCAAATGGTGTAAAATAATCATGGGGTGGAGTCAGCAGAAAAACTCTCATAACATAAATAACCAGAACAGATCAAACCCCAAGGAAAGATATGGCAGATGTAACTGAAGATCCCATTCATAAACAG